>CM069867.1:4420000-4662500 GCA_036172795.1 Pelodytes ibericus
CAAAGTCTGGGGGGGCAGATGGCTACATGTGTGAGGGAAGGCTAAGTCTGGGGGGAAGATTGGAAAATAAAAAAAAGAAATGCAATTTTTTCATCAACATTTTTATTAAATATGAAAAACAGCTTTTTTCCTATAGTGCAGTCTTATATTCAGGGTTTTTCTTTTTTTTTTCTCACTGAATATTCAAAAGTTGGGGGGTCGTCTTATTATCCGGGTCGTCTTATATTCGAGCAGATACGGTAATGCATGTCATCACTCTTCTCTGTCAAAAGCTTCCTATGAAATAAAACCTGACGCATTTCGCTGAAGCGCATTTATTTCGGCAATTTCGAATTCTGCTTTCAATGGTGAAAAAAATGGCTTCTCAACTTCAAATGTCAATCAGATTTCTCCTTGGATCAACTCCGTTATACAAAAAAATGCTGAGCCAAGATCCCCTCACTCAACCCATTATAAAGTCCTAATCCCTAGACCACATACAAGCATATTCAATAATAAGTGAATCTGGAAAAAAGTCACACTATGTCTACTAAATAAATACATTTATTTAAAAACATGTCAAAAATACATAAAAAATATACACAGTATGCATCACAAAAAATAGCAAGTAGTAGTATTTTTAATATCTATAGGATCTACTCGATAAAGAAAGAATTGCAGGGAATGACCCCTATGTTTATTAGTAGTAGAGTAAAAGTCCATTTCCTTTTTTTTTTATTATTTCTGCAGGAACCAATGAGAATAATTTCAATCAAATGAATGGAATATCCTGTCTCTCTAGTGATGTCATCAGACAATGTGTTGCACTGTTCAGAGATCCTACTGTGTACAAGAGCAAGTTCACTTAGCTCCCACACATTTTATGGTATTCCATCAGCACAGGAAGTCACTAAATGAAACAAAACTTTATATGCTCAGTATTTATATAATCAGTGCTGCCACACCTGCAGTAAACATGCAGAGTAATCACTGGGGAGGGCTTGAGTCAAATATTAAAAATGTGATTTATACAGAATGCCTGCATCAAATCAGACTGGAAAACTATATAAGCAGTGATCTTCATCTTGCACCAAAGTGAGTTTAGGGCCTAGAATGTCCCTTAACACATTTCTTTGTTGGCATGGGCTATCGTAACTTTGAATCATTAATTGTTTGTTTTTCTTTATTTCTTTTTTAGGGAAGTAGTACCAAAGAATATTTTCTGCGTGGAACTCTCAACAGCCTGGAGCGCTACTTTTATCTGGTCGCTTTCAACTATTACCTTCATGAACAGGTAACCCGTGACACTTCCCAGTTGGTATCAAATAGTTCTAAGTAGTCGGCAGAACTGTACAGTATAAAACCCTACAATCCCCTTCAGGAGACTTAAAGGAGACCTGTCAGCAAAATATGAAGTGCTGTTTAATTGATAGATTGCATCTAAATAGAAATTCTGCGTATAGCTCTATCAGGGGGCGGCCATGTTGTTTAGGATCTTGAGTTAGTTCTGTTGAATATTTCTTCATCTGATCCAAACATTCTAAACATGGCTTCCCCCTGATAGAACCATGTAGGGCTCAACAAGGTACTTTATGTGTATTAGTGAAGACAAAATCTAACTTTGAGTTGTGATTAAGTCAAAATAAGTGACATACATCCAATAACTCAATATATTGTATACGTGACATTTCAAAAAATGAAAAATATATATTTTTATAAGATATTTGTAAAAGGTTGTTTGAAGATAGTCCTCAATGTGACCCCCAAAAAAGAAAAAAACAACAACAACTGTAATACAATACTATTAAAAACAAAAATGCTAGCTACCCAACTCACAAACTAGCTATCCAACTCAGAAATACCCTTCTCTAATGTGTGCAAGGCTCCTGACAAAGGTATGGAGAATTAACGCACCCTGCCCCAAGAAAATACACAGACAACAAACTGGATATGAAAGTCACAGTATTTATTGAGAAATAATGCAACAAAGATTTTATATTTATATCAGTAACTTAAAAACATGAACGCATACTAAAAAACGCATAAAAACCATTCAACACGTATAACATGTAAACCCATGTACAAAACACCATCTTGTTAAGTACAGGCATGTATATGCCACTAAGCGGTAGCATATCTAGTACTGGGTACCCGAGGATCGGACGTAGGCATCACCAAAAATATCTGGCTACCGGCGTCGATGCCCCTGCACGGTAGCCCCCTGATATTCACTCCCCAGGGACCAGCCCGTGAGGAGCCCGTGCAGCTAGCTACCAGAGCTACTGCCTCTCGGGTTGGCCATACCCAAGACAGCCAACCCCCTGCACTGACGTCATACCTCGGGTATCCCCTGCCAACACGGCACCTGACAGACATAGACAACCCAAAGAGGGATGGGTGGGAGGGAACTGATTTCTTTTATTGTAGAAAGAGGCTGGGCAAAACCTCTGCCAGGGTTTATAAAGGTTTTGCCCAGCCTCCAAAGGGGGAGGAACGGCCCCCCATGAAGGGCAATTACTGGCCGAGGGGCTCTGACTTACAGACTTGTGATGAGGCTGCATCACCAACCTGTTGTCATGCTGCCCTTTCATATAGTTTAATATTATAGGCCATTTCTGGAAAGATCATCAGGTTTTATTACCGACCACCCAAGGACCATCAGCCAGCTCAATGGCAATCAATTATGATCAAATTACAGCATGTGAAAAAAATAAGATAGGGTGGAACCCACTAGTGTGTAACGTTGTAGACCGAGTTTTAATAGAACAAGATAAAATGCTTAATTAAAAATGTGTACGAGAAATAGAAGTCTCCCAAACCACTCACAGGATGTCCTAATTGGCAGCTGCATCACAGTGGGGACCATGCTTGGATGACCAGCTATACTCGCTCTTCTACGCAGGCCTTGCTGACGGTCCTGACAGTGTAACACCTGTGCTCCTGAGATTGCCGATTTCGATAATAATATGTATCTTTTTTTTTACATATTGTGTTAATAACCCCCACTGTTCACCAGAAACCAGACTCATTAAAATCTGTGCAATTGTCGACGTTGGCGATTGTTGCCCTTATTTATCCCTACCCAGAATACCTTGCAGCGCTGCTAACTGTAGACTAACTGCTGTATATACCGGGCTGCTAACTTGTCTGGGATATGTTTACATGTGGCCAGTAATGCTGTACAGACTCTACCTTACTCGAAGCTTGTGTCCTGTTTAGATTATTCTCTCTATATTTCCCCTTTAGTATCCATTGGCCTTTGCACTGAGTTTCAGTCGATGGATGTGTATGCAGTGGTGTATCTTGATTTTGTGCTGCCCTAGGCAGACAAAATCCGGGCACCCCCGTACCCAAGCTGCACACCCACGTTACACACCTAAGACATGCCCCATCATTCAGACTCACATCAAGCTTACACTCCCATCACACTCAGTCACACACTCCTACTCCCATCACGCACACTCTGACTCCCATCACACTCAGTCACACACACTGTCTCCCATCACACACACTCTGACTCCCATCACACACAGGTCACACACACTGTCTCCCATCACACACACTCTGACTCCCATCACACTCAGTCACACACACTGTCTCCCATCACACTCAGTCACACACACTGTCTCCAATCACACACACTCTGACTCCCATCACACTCAGTCACACACACTGTCTCCCATCACACACACTCTGATTCCCATCACACTCAGTCACACACACACACACACACACACACACACACACAGTCTCCCATCACACACACTCTGACTCCCATCACACTCAGTCACACACAGTCTCCCATCACACTCAGTCACACACACTGTCTCCCATCACACACACTCTGACTCCCATCACACTCAGTCACACACACTGTCTCCCATCACACTCAGTCACACACACTGTCTCCAATCACACACACTCTGACTCCCATCACACTCAGTCACACACACTGTCTCCCATCACACACACTCTGACTCCCATCACACTCAGTCACACACACTGTCTCCCATCACACTCAGTCACACACACTGTCTCCAATCACACACACTCTGACTCCCATCACACTCAGTCACACACACTGTCTCCCATCACACACACTCTGATTCCCATCACACTCAGTCACACACACACACACACACACACACACACACACACAGTCTCCCATCACACACACTCTGACTCCCATCACACTCATTCACACACACTGTCTCCAATCACACACACTCTGACTCCCATCACACTCAGTCACACACACACACACACACACAGTCTCCCATCAGCACTTACCTTTCCCTGGCAGGCAGGCAGCATGGTCCCTCCATGCTGCCTGTTCGGCTTCCCGGCGATTGTGCCGACAGGTCACGTGACCGGGCGCGCGTATGACGTCAGCGCGCCCGTCACGTGACCTGTCGGCACTTCCGTGTCGGCACACTGCACGGGGAGCCGAACAGGCAGCACGGAGGTTTCTCTGTGCTGCCTGTTCGGCTCCCCGTGCAGCCTGGCAGGCAGAGCGTTGGTGAGGGGGGATCTTCCGATCCCTTCTCACCTCCGTCTCTGCCTGCAGGCGCGGTGGGGTTTTTTTTTTTAAAGGGCCAGATTTTTTTTTTTTTGATTTTTTTTTTTTTTTAATTTTTTTTTTTTCCAGTGCTGGGGGGCGCTGCCGCCCCCCAAAATTTGCCGCCATAGGCATCCGCCTAGGATGCCTCGCGGTAAATACAGCACTGTGTGTATGCACCCATGGATTTACCGCTTGCAAGCAAATATGAACCTCTCTGAACTTACACTATCTGGAGAACTTATAACAAAAGGAACCCGAGTTCTGGTAAGTGTCAATGAGACTTGAGTCCAACCTTTGGTAACGCGTTCATTTATTAATTAAAAAAGATGCAATAGGTTAATAAAAGAAAATGTATTTGTGCCTGTAGCTATAATATTTTCCTTTCAAAATTTTGTGGCACTCTGTGCTGGATTTCCACCTAGTGTGGCAGACTAGAGGGGGGCGGCAGAAGACGTAGGAGGTGACAGCAGAGCCAACCCTACTATTGTTGGTGGTACATCCTCCCTCACTTCCTTGCGCTGCCTGTACAGACATCCAAGTTGCCTCCACTAGACCACATGAAAACAGACTAGGGATGTGCATGGGGATGTGGAGTCCAAATGATGCAGTGGAAAGGGATGTGGGGAAATCTAGCACTGTGTACAAGTATGTGGGTCAATGTGGTGTGGTGGAAAGGTTATGCGAGGAAGGGGTGGGACAAATAGGTGCGGGCATGAAATTAGATGGCCCTAGGCTGGCACAAAATCTTAATATGTCAATGTTGGCTCTATAAAATGTAATACTAACTGGCACCCAAAGCAGCCTATACTGCACCCAAAACTTGTTTTAATATGTTAAAAGAGGTTCACCTAAGCCTTCTGGCATTTAATAGAGTGCAAGCTGTTGGGTTGGCATGATTTTATACATCTTTCCAAGAGTTAATTGAACATATTAAAACAATTTTGGTAGATACAAGTGAGGTTGGGGGTCTCACCCTAGTGAAAGTGTACATTTATGGATGCTTAGTTATGCTTTGGCCAGTTCATATAACCGAAACCTTCTCGTTTCTATGTTGTTTATTAAGTTGCCAAGTTTATTAGGGTGAGAAGCGCAGACAGTTTTATTTTTATACAATGTTCCGACCTGGACGAGAGGAAAGCATTTTGTCCATCTAACAAGGGAACTGCTGTTCAGTGTAATAGCTTTTATAAAGTGTGCCAAACGGTCTGTCTGTGGAGGAAGGAGAAGGAACGCAAAAAGATGGACAAGCTAGATAATGCCATAAAAATCTGGTTCTTTGACACAAGTCCCCATAAAAATTAAACTTGTTTTTTGTTGTCGTTACAGGTATTGGATGAACGGTTCTCCCCCGATGTACTCAGCACAGTCAAAGAGATGAATGTTGCCAACTTTCGAAGGGTCCCAAAAACGCCTATATATGGAACTGCTCAACCCACCTCTAAGGTGATGTGTGATTCACACTAACGAGGGGCTGGGTAATGGGGAGGGGGCACAGCTGTACAATGCACCGAGGCCTGTCCCTTTAAAGGAGTTCCATGACAAACACACTGTATCACAGTAACTCATATTGACCCAGAAATCATCTCCACAGACGCATTTAAACACATTGTTTTCCTAATTTAGGCATTTGCTTGCAGTTTTGTTAGTTCAATCATTTTTAATGCTCTACATTCACAGTAAAAACAATGTTACGGTGATGCAGTCCCTTTTTACTATATTGTTTTTTTAGGGTTTTGTTCCAGTTTGAGATTCATTAATATTTAATACGTTGTTTTTACCCATCAGGCCACGGGCTGTGTGCTGAATTACCTGACCGACGCAAGGAGGAAATATTCAAAGATTTTGTGGGTCAACCTTCGCGAGGATGTGGTACTGGAGGGTAACGAACAAATCTATACCCCAAGAGAACCGGAAAACTTGGAGCAACCCATCGCAGTCCCTGAAACATGCCTAGAGCAACTGGAGGTAACGTGTGCTTAATGTACATATAATATACACTGATGGTGCATATAGACCTTTATTCACGAAACAAGGAGTTGCGGGGAATTGGCAAGGGAATTTCAAACTAAAGGCCTGGAAAAATGATCCAATTCAGCTGTTTGTCAATCTCTTTAACCCCTTCATGACGCATAATGCTTGCGTCCCAGACGTTCCTGGCCAGCAACACAATGGCAGAGACTGATCGGGGTCCCGAACCCAGAAGTTCATCCATGCCGCGATTCAGTGAAATGTAGCCGGTGCTCGATTTGAGCGTCTGCTATATTTTACTCGTAAGACTGAGACTGCTCAAAGTGGCCTCATCTGAAAGGGGAGACCCCACCTGCCCCGGCAGCGGGGTCCGAGCACAGCTCATCAGGGGGAGCCACGATGAGCTGTTAAACGCTAGACTACGCCGTCCTAGCGTCTTTTAGAACCAGTAAAATTAGGACGCCATAGAACTTCGTAGAGTCGGGAATTGGTTAAACAGGTTGTGAGTGTAGAGAATAATATGATGAAAAATTATCTCTACATTAGGGGTTCTGTATAAAGGTGTTTCTGTGAGAAAGGGTGAGAAACAGAAGATCCGTTCACACATTTCTGACTTTGTGGATGACGAACCTACTCCATAAATATGAACTGCACGGAGCAGTTCAATGGCAATCACCGTAGACCAAATGGGAGGTTGGGACTTTTTTCAATTTCTCTCTAAAGTTTGAAATTCCCATTACAGTTTCCTGAAATTCTCTCATTATTCAGTCGAACCTTTAATGTAGGGTACTAACTTCGATTTTAGCTTTGGAGTCCCTCTGAGTGCAAGTGGTTTTAATTTGTACGACCACAAGAGGGCAGTATATCTATGTCTAAAGAATTAGCATTTCTGAGTAGGCAACCCGAGTCCAGACAAAACAAGTGCCCTCGTAAAGCTGCAGTACACAATACATGACTTGATCTATGAACCTAATGATGTGTGTAGTGACTTTAAAAGTACGGCATCGCCTAAACACTGCTTATACCGTGAATGCAGAGAATACAAATTGATATATACATTGCACTTGCAGAATTACAAGCAAATGCCTAAATTAGGCGAAAATATGTTTTAAATGTCTGTGGAGCCTCCTGTTTGACATCATCTGTGACCTGATTACACATTTCCATATTGAAAACCAGTCCATATACCTATTTTCAGGAACATTGTTGGGATCTTGCTGACATGTTACTGTTCACCTTGCTATGATACATTACCATTCCCTTTCAATGCAGTGTAATGACTTTCTGCTACCTCACATCTAATCCTCTCTTCCATGAATCACCCTTTTTTGTCTTCTTCTTGGCCAGAAATTGGAGGCGACTGTGGCAAATCATATCCTTACCTCCCAGAAATGGTTAGAGGTCTACCTTGAACAGGAGAAACAGATGAAAATGTTTAAAACCTGTCAAACCATGCAAGAGATCTTCAATCAGCAGAGGGTCACATACCCCGGCCTGGTGTACAAGAGGATCCCCATCCCAGACTTCTGTGCTCCAAGAGAGCAGGTAAGTGATTAAATGAAAACAAAACAAAACAAGGAGATCAGGGCTCCAGTGGAGCAATATTTTGGGCCCGTATCCAAAATTATTTTTTCTTTTATTTACGCCATAACCCACCTGATAGAATGATTGGTAGCTTTTATTATTATCTATATTTCACGCGATGCTCGGTCAGCATTTCATCATAATGTCTATAGATGTACATTACGCCAGTTGAAGCGCCACAAGCAGTTATGGCTAACCTTTGCACACCTTCGTTTGTGGACTACATTTCCCCTGCTGCTTAGCGTACGCTAGAGTAGCATCATGGGTCATGTAGTTCACAACAGTTTTGTAGGCCAGTTGTTTGGATAAAGGCTAAATGTTAGCCTTTCTATGGCTCTCAGACTGATGACACCACTGTAGGAGTTATTCAGCCTCAGCCAGCTTTTGGTTGAGCACAGGGATTCAGCCTGCCCCGGGACTGAGAGGATCACTAGTGGTGTCAGACTGTTGTAGGACTGTATAGCATTATGGGGAAACTTGAGTTAGAGTCCGGAACAATCAGCACACAGTATGAAAGTCTCCTTCGATAAATGGGACCACATACAAACCTTTCAAGAACTGGCTTAGGATAGCACTGTCCCCTCTTCACGGACAGTAGTTGAAGGTTGGCACACAGACACAGACTGTAGCATAGCTTGCACTCCAAAGGAAGGGAAGGGTAAGCCAACACTGTTTTGGAGTAGGCAGCAGAACTTACACTCTTCAAAAGATGGCAGCAGGTTAGAACTATAGAACAGACTGCAGCCGAGCTTGCGCTTCAGGGAAAGGTGGACTATCAGAAGGTACACAGAGATCACAGGAAGTCGCGAATGCTCAGCGTAGTCAACTGGAACTCCCACCCGTCGTACGTCTCCCAGAAATGGTCCAGACTGGGCACTGGAAGTGCATCTATATGGATGAGCGATGCAACTCTGACCAGCCACTGGCAGGCCGTAAGTAGTATATCTTCATTGTTACTCTCTATAACGAGAAATAAATGGAATGGAGTAGTACAGTATTATGAAAGAAAGTAGCAAGCGGTAGAACAACTTTCAAAAGGGATTGCTCCCTCGGGGGGATAAAACACAAAATAAACACTTCATAGGATGACGTCCCAGCAGCACTATGTAGTGGCCTCTCAACGCGTTTCTCCGGGTCCGGTTTCATTACGAGACCACGTTTTTTTTTCAGGAGAGGAAGGAGGTGCAACAAATGAGTTTTAGGGGGAGTTCATGAGTTTAGTCAAACCTAGTGCAGCACAAATCCTAAAAATTCCACTGTGTGTGACCCATTGGGGGTCTAGCGCAGGACATGAGAGATGGCTCACCAAGGCAGGTCGTATTACTTTCATTATTATATGTACAGTGCATTTAGGGGGTAAAAAAAAAAAATCGCAAGTCAAAACCTGAGTGAATGCTACAAAATGTGTGATAATGTGCAGCAAAGCCAAGATATCATTGTGAAGCTGCCAACTAACCTGACCCATTTCCTCGCTGTTTGAGTCTGTTAAACGGTAGCATCTGTTGTGCAGGATTTTGACCTGATTCTCCAGTCTATGAAGAGCATGCTTGCTGAAGACTCCAAGGCGGCCTTCGTATTTAACTGTCATGGAGGCAAAGGGAGAACCACCACTGCCATGGTCATGGCGTTACTGACCCTCTGGCATTTCAATGTGAGTACTCCGCCATGAAGTAGCCTCTTTAGGGCTGCTAGTCATGTGATCTGTAACACTTGTGCATCTGGGGGTTATGTATGAACAATAGCTCAGTTTTATTGTATTTGCTAGAATATAAGGCTGCCGGGACATCTGTACTTCATAGCCAGGATAGCAGGATGGATGCAGTGGCAAATCTTTGTGGGTGCAGTATGGATGGAGGGGCAAGTCTTTGTGGGTGCAGTATGGATGGAGTTGCAAGTCTTTGTGGGTGCAGTATGGATGGAGTTGCAAGTCTTTGTGGGTGCCGTATGGGTGCATGGCAAGTCTTTGTGGGTGCATTATGGGTGCATGGTAAGTCTTTGTGGGTGCAGTATGGGTGCATGGTAAGTCTTTGTGGGTGCAGTATGGATGCAGTGGCAAGTCTTTGTGGGTGCAGTATGGATGGAGTTGCAAGTCTTTGTGGGTGCCGTATGGGTGCATGGCAAGTCTTTGTGGGTGCCGTATGGGTGCATGGCAAGTCTTTGTGGGTGCAGTATGGGTGCATGGTAAGTCTTTGTGGGTGCAGTATGGGTGCATGGTAAGTCTTTGTGGGTAAAGTATGGGTGCATGGCAAGTCTTTGTGGGTGCAGGATGGGTGCATGGCAAGTCTTTGTGGGTGCAGTATGGATGGAGTGGCAAGTCTTTGTGGGTGCAGGATGGGTGCATGGCAAGTCTTTGTGGGTGCAGTATGGGTGCATGGCAAGTCTTTGTGGATGCAGTATGGGTGCATGGCAAGTCTTTGTGGGTGCAGTATGGGTGCATGGCAAGTCTTTGTGGGTGCAGTATGGGTGCATGGCAAGTCTTTGTGGGTGCAGGATGGGTGCGTGGCAAGTCTTTGTGGGTGCAGTGTGGGTGCATGGCAAGTCTTTGTGGGTGCAGTATGGGTGCATGGCAAGTCTTTGTGGGTGCAGTATGGGTGTATAGTAACCTTGTATGTCCAGTGTTCACAGGTAAAGGAAGCCAGGAATATTTTGGCCAGGAGGCTAAACTAATCTAGTGGCCCATGGGGCAAATTCCTCTCCTCCCCCTTCTCATCAGAGATAGATACAGACAGACAGGTATGATGACATAAGGAATAGAGACTGATAGAGAGACAAGACCATTGTATAGAAAGGTAGACACTGCTGTGCTCCGGGGAATTAGAAGTGAAAATTGTTGCAGCCCCAGCCCATTTAGCCATGTGAGAGGGCAAGTGCCCCTCTGCTCCCCCTGTCAGCCCTCCCGTCCCCCCTTGTCAGCCCTCCCCTCCCCCCTTGTCAGCCCTCCCCTGTGCACATTTTGCAGGGTCTGTGTATTTTGTGTGTTGTTGTGAGATTAGCGGGTGTGTTGTATCTTTTTCCCTTTCCATAGCTGATATTTTTTTTTCTTGTCTTCCCAGAGCATTCCCGACATTAGCGAGGATGAGCTCGTGAGCGTGCCAGATGCAAAATACACCAAAGGAGAATTTGAGGTAAAACTGTTGGAAGCGCACCTCATATCTGTGTTACTGACCCCTTCAGTGTCTCGCTCGGAGCATTCCACCTACAGTATAACTGAATAATAAAGGAAATAGTCATTGCTGTTGCTTTAGCCAGTATGTTTCATATATATTAAACACATGCACCGCTGAATGTATGGCCAACTCATTCAAACCCACCAAAGATGCTACATTACTTGCTCATACCTCCCAACTTTGCCCCCAGGAGAATCGAGGACACCGGGGTGATTGATTCTAGGTAGGGGGTGGGACACAAGAGTATGGAGTCTGGGGAGAGGGGGTGTCAGTGCTACCGCTCATGTGCGCTAACACTATATCACCCATTTTTGATCCTGGCATCTAAAGCCAGGATCGCTACTGCGCATGTTCACAATCCTGCGCAGGCACGGTAAGCATCCTCTGTTGTCTGCGTTCATGACCGCGTTCCTGAGTCCCACTGTCCCACTGAGCTCTACCTCTCTCCCGATAAGCAGTACATAGGTAGAGTGCGGCGGAACATGACTTCCCTATTGGGACTGTAGTGCGCAAAACGGAACAGTTGGGAGGTATGCTTTCTATTTGCTCTCATAACTTGGAGTCTTGGTTATGTACTTGCTTAACTCAGTAAGGATTTTTTAATGTGTTTTACATTCTATTACTCTCTTACTATTAGTGTACTCATGCAAACTAATATATTGGTTTTGAAGGAAACCTATGGTTTTCTTTTGATATATGTATACTTTATAATGTTCATGCCCCTTGAGTACCTCTCAAAGTACCTTATTCAGCCCTTCAGCTTCTATAGCACTATAAAATGGTAGAGATTGTGACATTTCACCCGAAATTCTAAACAGCATGTCTGCCCCCCGATAGAGCTATAAATGCAAAAAAAGGCTCAATAAAGTATTTTTATTTGTATTCTTTCATTAAAGCATTTCTTTTTAAAATGTCTACAGGTGGAGCACTCGTTCAGTTATACTTCATCTTTTGCTGACCACCTATCAGTGGTGTATCTTGGTCTTGTGCTGCCCTAGGCAGACAAAATTCAGGCACCCCCCCCCCCCCCACGTTGCACACCTACGACATGCCCCATCACCCAATTAAATGCCCAATCACCCACATTGCATCCATGATGCCGCCCTCTGGCAAAGTGCCGCCCTAGGCGAGTGCCTGGTTTGCCTTGTGGAAGATACACTACTGCCACCTATAAGAGAAAAATTGCCATTATCAATCTAAGTCTATGTCTCCTGTTTATGACATCACCTGTGGCTTGATATCCCAATTACACTTTCCCGATTGAAAATAGTTAATTTGCATATCAAGCCACAGGTGATGTCATAAGTAGGAGACACCCGTTAATACACACCCTTTTATACATGTGCTTGCTATTCTGATAACACGCTGTATAGGTTGTTTTTCAGGGTCTAGGACACTTCCGCGCCGCATCTTCATCGCTGACAGTTCAGCGCGGCAGTTAGAACGCTGAACTGTCAGCAATGAAGAATAACGCGGCCGCGGCTATGTAAGAGCTGAACTGTCAGCAATGAAGAATAACGCGGCCGCGGCTATGTAAGAGCTGAACTGTCAGCAATGAAGAATAACGCGGCCGCGGCTATGTAAGAGCTGAACTGTCAGCTCTTACAAATGTAAAAGTAAAACAAAATAACCCCCCCTAATAAATGATTCCCAAACCCCAATACTAAAAATAACCCCAATACTAAAAATAACCCCCGAACCCTAATACTAACCCCTGAACCCTAATACTAACCCCTGAACCCCAATACTAAAAATAACTCCCGACCCCTAATACTTACTCCCTAAACCCTAATGCTAACCTCCGGCCCCTAATACTAACCCCCGACCCCTAATACTACAATTAACCCCCTAAACCCTAATACTAACCCTAATACTAACCCCCGACCCCCTAATACTAACCCCCTAAACCCTAATAATAATCCCCGAACCCTAATACTGAAATTAACACCCTAAACCCTAATTCTAACCTCCTGAACCCTAATTCTAACCTCCTAAACCCTAATTCTAACCACCCTTACTAAAATAAACTAAAATAGATAAAATACTGAAATAAACTTACCTTTAGCGATGAAATGTCCTGCGATGAAATCTCCAGCGACGAGCTGTCGTGCGGTGCAGAATCGGCGGTAAAGCGGCTGCGCGGAAGCAGCCGCGATGAAGTGTCCCATCCCGTTTTTCAGTGTTTTTACGATGAATGTTGAGATTTTAAAAAGTATCTCTAGGTGACAGAGTATCAGGCAGGAAAACTAATGAAATGGGAGTACACCTTTTAATCCTTTGCCAGCCTTGGTTTGATGCCACACACTTGGTTGCAGGCTTGTGGTTGGGATATTCTTGCCAGATTACTGTAGGGGACGAATCCACCTCTTACAAAACTATCTCACAGTAGTGCATTGGATCCAGAGCCAGCTGCTATGTACTACAATAATGTTACCCCGTGGACCCTTGTGGCATGCCACAATCCGACCTACCACAGACTTCTTACAGGAAATGGAAGCCAAACAAGTTGTGCGTAAAAATGATGATCATCAACTTCCTTTGTCTTCCCTACATTGTTATTAAATGTCTGTACTGAGTCATGAGTACTGTACTGAAATCCTAGTTATATGCTTTGGAAAATTAGTTTTGGTTCAGCACAAACTCCTTTAAAGCATTGCTATTGTGATGATTTTAAAAATGTTTAAATATAAATGATTTCATGAAAGAATATGAATAAAGTATTTATTATTGAGCACCCTTTGCTCTGTGTAGTCAGGGGGCGGCCATGTTGTTTAGAATCTTGGCCGCCGATCAGATCCGTTAAATCTTTCTTCATCTGATCCAAACATTCTAAACATGGCTGCCCCCTGATAGAACAATATAGGGCTCAACAAGGTATGTTATTTGTATTGTTTCATTAAAGTATTACGCTTATTGAGCCCTCTATTCTCATGGTGGAAACGATGGGAAACTAGGGTCAGGTCTTCCGTCAAATTGGCTCGGATTTTAGAGTTGATTACAAACAACTTAATTGTCCTTTAAACAATCTCATCAGTTATGTACTTTGGAACTATCAAACCCCGATTTGTCTGAATCTTTGCATAAATCACATTGCATTAAATCTGCAATTACAACCCACGGCTTCTGCCTTTTCTCCGACATCATCAGCTTTATTTGGTTACAAAAGGGGTAACTGTTGAACCCCCGGTGCTCATGGAGAATGCACTCCTTATATATTCTGCGGGCCTGGTACCGTGTCCCCAGCATGATGTTTTTGCAGAGGCCGACTTAGCTCAGGGCGTCAAACTGGAGGAAGGGAGGAGAAGACTGGATGGGGCAGAAGCAGACCCAGCACTACCATTGTTGGTGAAGGGGAAAACGATATGGGGGCAATCTATTGTAGTGAAAAGGTTAGGCAAGGAAGGCTTACAAGAAACGATACAACAGTGTATCTTTAAATGTGTCTCTGTCCCCTGCACCACAGAAATAGTTTGTAGAGACGATGATTGAACTTTTTGTTCCGGCTTCCTTCAGGCAGAACAAGTATTCCTTTCAGCGATTCTTAAATGTTTCTAATTCTGTGCTCCCCTGTGTTAGGTGGTGATGAAGATCGTTCAGCTGCTTCCGGATGGACACAAGATGAAGAAAGAAGTTGACATGGCTCTGGATAGCGTCAGCGAAACAATGACCCCCATGCACTATCACTTGCGGGAGATCATCATATCCACTTACAGACAGGTGAGTCGGTGGGCGACTCTCAGACATTACCTGTGATTTAACAACAGGAACACGTTGTTTTCAAACCAGGCTTGTCCAGTAAGGGACATTCCACGGGACTAATATCGTGAACCTATCGTGAAGCTCATCAAGGCAAAAATAACGGATATATAGACATGCCGCTCTGACAATTACAGGCACTTTCTCAAAAAAACTTTATTGCACAACCTACAATACAATTGGCCGGGCTACTTTAAATGGAGTAACCATGCGTTTCGCACTCTGAGACCCCGAACGTTTTTTTTTATATAAAACTAGCACCAAATTAAAGTAATCTGGTTCTAGAACATGAGCTGGGTTTACATGTTATTGTGTCGTTAGGGGTGTTTTGTACCTCTAATGGCACAATAATCCAGCGATGGTGAGATGGCGGATACACCAGTTTTAGGGCCTGCTCGGCACTCTGTCTTGCGGGTTTTATTGCAGTTGGGTCGACTCCGCCATTCATCTTTGCAAGCTCGATAAAATGAGTGCCATTCAGTTAGGAAATGATAACTGTGCTGAATGATGGGCAAAAATAACATCATCCAAACCTGAGAATCTCTGGACATACGTTATCTGGTTAAACTGTTCATTATCGATAATTATTATTAGTCGTGTAAATATTGTTGGGATTGATGTGTTCGATGGTAATCCACATGATATAATATATATGTGCTTGCTAACAAGGGCTGAGAATGTATAGAACATGTTTTATGTACGGTGTCAGATCTGTCATCTCCTAAAAATTGTATATAATGGAGTTATTGCTGGTGGCCATCGCCACAGTCCAGCCTCTCTCTCCAAGCCCTCCATCTTTTTATACGTCACAGCACACAATACTGACTGAAGCCACGCCCAAGCACTTGAAACAGATGAGTTCAATAGTGATAACTAATGACAGCACTTTCTAATGAAAACTGCTGGATAGAGAGACAGCCCGCCTCATGCTCTCTCTCAATCCCTTCGCTGCATTTAGAGGCCCCATAGAATTATTTTCAATGTAAAAAAACAATTCACCGTCAATTGTTTAGACCCCCTTTGTGACGCATGGTGCTTGCGACCCTGACGACGCAAGCGCCAAAACGCCACTTTTTGTTCCTGGCCACTGATCACCTAGTGATCTTTAGCCAGGGGCATCATGGCAGAGACCCGATCAAGGTCTTAATAGACCCTGTGGGTCCCTGCCAAAGAATCGCAAGACCTCTGGACGTCATGTGTGATGTCACAGAGGCGTGCCCAAACTTCCACGATTTGGTAAAAGGTAGTTTAAGCATGCGAAGGATAGGCACAAGGCTATCCTAGAAATAAGGTTGGGAACTGGGGATTAACAAAAGTATTTAGAAAATTGGGCAGACTAGATGGACCGAATGGTTCTTATCACATTCCATGTTTCTATGTAGCCGGTGCTCGCTTTGAAATAGGATGGCAAGGAACGTCCTAGCGTCGAGGAGGGGTTAAAGTAAAAATAAGTGCATTTCAAATATAATAAAAAAAACATTCTTAACTTTAAATATTAATGTTTTGTTAGAATACAAATGCCTTAATGAGTCCTTGTTGGTCTATCTGGGCAGACATGTTGGTTAGAACCTTGGGGAAGATCTTCCTTCATCTGATCCGACATTCTAAGCAACATGTCTGCCCCCTATACACAGAAAAGTGGGCTCAATAAGGTGCTTTATCTGTATTCTTTTGTTAAATTATTTCTATTGAAATAATGCCTACACTTAATGCAATCTTTCAGTTAAGCATAACTTAATTTTGGCACCAGTTGTATATGTCCAGGATCATGCCGTATGTATGTATGGCCATTCTCACTGACATTACCTAGTGTTATTTTACTCCTTGTGCCACCTCTTTGCACCCTAAAAGTGTCTGTGTTTATGCTAAAATTTACAGTGTTTAGCATCATTGGAGCCAATTCTTAGGTAACATTTCTTTATTGAAGGCCGCACAAGTGGTTTATTCAACTGAGTATAACAGGTGCCAGGCCAGTAATCCAAATACCAAACTGCATATGTTTCATCCATACCCTGATCTCCCTTTGAGATGGCATTGCTGCCCACACTATACCCCCTGGATCCGCGCAAATAGATGACACCATTTTATAAGCCTAGTTTTTTAAGCTGATTCTGTAGTGGCTCCGGATATTAAAACTGGACTTTTACTCCCAAAATTTAGATTTGTCTCGAGAACTACCACCAAATTTTCAGTTTAATTTCATACTATTCTCTTAAGTAGAGTCATGTGGCAATTAGTCTGGTAGAAGGGGAGAAATCTCGTCACCATCCTTTTACAACCTTGCAAATAGCCAAATGCCCTGACCACTTCCCCCGATGTTTCCAATGGATTGGGTCCAGCAAGTTAAAAGCTAGCCTGAAGGCTGAGTTTTTCACCTTTTCATATATCATGAATTATTGAAACAACGCTGTCGAACTCTACCCAGGCATTCTTTGTTGTTTATTAATATTGTTGGTCAATATACACCGTAACTGTGTTGTGTTTCGCATGTTATGTCAGTGATGTGCTGGGTTAAGCCGACCTGTATTTATGTCGACCGTTTGCTTTTTTACAAAACTTTTCACACTCCAGCAAAGGCTTTGCTAATGGTTTCCTAGAAAGAGAGGCATCTCGCGGTATCACTCGATACCCAACCAATGACGTAACTAAAAATAATTGGGAGATTGAGACAGTCGTTGGTGTGCTCATGGGTAATATGACACCGTACTCATTAGTTTCATTGTGTTCCCTTGGCATTCCTTGTAATTCAGACCAATACGCAGTATGGCAACACCTGTTGCGAATATGCAAACACATGACTCATGTAAGCTGGCAGATCACCAAAAAAAAAAACCCGCTCCCATATCTCGCTTCCCGGCGTTACGTTGTGAGAACGAGCAGGTGGTCTTGCGATGATTCAGCCCAAAACTATTCCGTAAAAGCTGCCAGTAGAGCATCATGAATGGACTACTGACAACTGTTCGATGCAAATGAGAAGACATCCGGCTTCACGTTTGGACACGAATCGCTTTACACCGACCGTGCTATCTGGGTCTGCCGCAAACAGGAAGCGACTAAAACGCCGTTCTGTACTGTGACTGGAGAAGATAAAAAAATAATAATAAAAAAAAAATGATCTGCGCTTTGTGTGGAATTGCAAGAAAATGCATAAATTAAGAGAAAAATGGGGTTTAACCCCTTTGCGACGCATGGTGCTTGCGTCCCAAACGACGCAAGCACCAAAACGTCACGATTGGTTCCTGGCCACCGATCACAAGGTGATTGGTAGCCAGGAACACTCTGGCAGAGACCCGATCAGGGTCTTAATAGACCCTGTGGGTCCCTGCCAAAAAATTGCGAGACCTCCAGACGTCACGTGTGACGTCACGGAGGCGTGCCCGAACCCGGAAGTTCGGGCACAGCGCGATTTGGAGAAATGTAGCCGGTGTTCGCTTTGAGCACCGGCTACATTTTCCCTGTCAGACTGAGGCCACTCAAAGTGGCCTCAGATGACAGGTGGGATCCCGCTGTAAGTGCCTGCAGCGGGATCCGAAAACGGCTCATCGCGGGGAGCCGCGATGAGCTGTTTAGCACAGGACGTACTATGCCGTCCTAACGACTTTAAGTCACTTAAAGTCAGGACGGCATAGAACGTCCCAACGTCACGAAGGGGTTAAACATGTCTCATGTTTATGACATCACCGGTGGCTTCATATGCAAATGAATATACCTTTCAAAGGAAAAGTGTAATTTCCATTTTAAGAAATAGCGTGATGTCATCCACTGGAGACATCACAGACAGATTTTAAATCTATTTTTTACTACAACACACATTTCCTTTTGAAAAGTAGTTCATTTGAAGGTCATGCCACGGGTGATGTCATAAGCAGGAGACTCCATTTTGGTTTTGTTTACGCTTTTACTTACAATTCCGCTAACACATTATATCATTTCTTGTCTTCATCATTGATTATACTGTGGTTTGAACATAATTACCAATGTTTCGTTTGACAGAGTCACTTTCAAACAAGGCGGTAGTTTTGGTTCCTTATCAATTTAGAATATATGGGATTATTTACTCTGCTCTTCGATTAATATCCTGCCCTGGACACCAGAAAGACAACATGGCCTCACAAACCACAGCTTCCAAGGATCTATTTTCCAATGAACACAGTGAAGGAGTTTAAGCATGCGTGGGATAGACACAAGGCTATCCTAGATATAAGATAAGGCCAGGGACTAATGAAAGTATTACATTACTGAGAGGGTAGTGGATGTATGGAATAGTCTTCCAGTAGAAGTGGTAGAGGTTAATACAGTGAAGGAGTTTAAGCATGCGTGGGATAGGTATAAAGCTATCCTAGATATAAGATATGGCCAGGGACTAATGAAAGTATTACATTACTGAGAGGGTAGTGGATGTATGGAATAGTCTTCCAGTAGAAGTAGTAGAGGTTAATACAGTGAAGGAGTTTAAGCATTCATTGGATAGGTATAAGGCTATCCTAGATATAAGATAAGGCCAGGGACTAATGAAAGTATTACATTACTGAGAGGGTAGTGGATGTATGGAATAGTCTTCCAGTAGAAGTAGTAGAGGTTAATACAGTGAAGGAGTTTAAGCATTCATGGGATAGGTATAAGGCTATCCTAGATATAAGATAAGGCCAGGGACTAATGAAAGTATTACATTACTGAGAGGGTAGTGGATGCATGGAATAATCTTCCAGTAGAAGTGGTAGAGGTTAATACAGTGAAGGAGTTTAAGCATGCATGGGATAGGTATAAGGCTATCCTAGATATAAGATAAGGTCAGGGACTAATGAAAGTATTACTTTACTGAGAGGGTAGTGGATGTATGGAATAGCCTGCCAGCAGAAGTGGTAGAGGTAAACACAGTCAAGGAGTTTAAGCATGCGTGGGATAGACACAAGGTTATCCTAGATATAAGATAAGGCCAGGGACTAATGAAAGTATTACATTACTGAGAGGGTAGTGGATGTATGGAATAGTCTTCCAGTAGAAGTGGTAGAGGTTAATACAGTGAAGGAGTTTAAGCATGCGTGGGATAGGTATAAGGCTATCCTAGATATAAGATAAGGCCAGGGACTAATGAAAGTATTACATTACTGAGAGGGTAGTGTACATGGAATAGTCTTCCAGTAGAAGTGGTAGAGGTTAATACAGTGAAGGAGTTTAAGCATGCGTGGGATAGGTATAAGGCTATCCTAGATATAAGATAAGGTCAGGGACTAATGAAAGTATTACATTACTGAGAGGGTAGTGGATGCATGGAATGGTCTTCCAGTAGAAGTGGTCGAGGTTAATACAGTGAAGGAGTTTAAGCATGCGTGGGATAGGCACAAGGCTATCCTAGATATAAGATAGGGCAAGGGACTAATGAAAGCATTACATTACTGAGAGGGTAGTGGATGTATGGAATAGCCTGCCAGCAGAAGTGGTAGAGGTTAATACAGTGAAGCAGTTTAAGCATGCGTGGGATAGGTATAAGGCTATCCTAGATATAAGATAAGGTCAGGGACTAATGAAAGTATTACATTACTGAGAGGGTAGTGGATGTATGGAATAGTCTTCCAGTAGAAGTGGTAGAGGTTAATACAGTGAAGGAGTTTAAGCATGCATGGGATAGGTATAAGGCTATCCTAGATATAAGATAAGGCCAGGGACTAATGAAAGCATTACATTACTGAGAGGGTAGTGGATGTATGGAATAGCCTGCCAGCAGAAGTGGTAGAGGTTAATACAGTGAAGAAGTTTAAGCATGCGTGGGATAGGTATAAGGCTATCCTAGATATAAGATAAGGTCAGGGACTAATGAGAGTATTACATTACTGAGAGGGTAGTGGATGTATGGAATAGTCTTCCAGTAGAAGTGGTAGAGGTTAATACAGTGAAGGAGTTTAAGCATGCGTGGGATAGGTATAAGGCTATCCTAGATATAAGATAAGGTCAGGGACTAATGAAAGTATTACATTACTGAGAGGGTAGTGGATGTATGGAATAGTCTTCCAGTAGAAGTGGTAGAGGTTAATACAGTTTAAGCACAAGGCTATTTGGGATGCATTTATTGCAGTATTTGCCTCCATAAAACGAGTGCAAGCCTTTTGTATGAAGGTCATTGCACCTGAAAGATGTCCACTGCGTGTGCCCCTTACTGTGATTTGCAAAATAACTTTTTTTTTTAAAGTATAATTCCATATTTATTTGTGGTCACCATAATGGCCGATGTGTGTAACAAAATTGTAGGACACATGTAATTCACATTATCTCCTCTTGGTGATGCTGTTAGGCTAATATTCTAAATTATTGTAAATATCTGGCGTAGCTATTGACGCTTGCCCATGAATGCAAATTTCTCTTGCTACTACGATTTGTTTGTTTTTGTAGCCTAATGAAGCCATAGATGCAAAAAATTACTGTTTAGAGCATAATAATATGTCCTGTGCCATTAACCTCCCTTTAAATACTGTAATAAGGCTGCATATTCAGTGACTGCGAATGTAGGGCCCAGAATGATCTATACATTATATAAGCAGAATAGCAAGCACATGCATAGATCAAGTGTATTTTAGCGCGGCAGTTTGAACGCTGAACTGTCAGCGGTGAAGATGAACGCGACCGCTTCATGGCGGCAATGTAAGCGCAGACAGCTCAGCGCTGAAATATCAGCGCTTACAAACGTACACCCCCCAATAAATGAACCCCCCCTAATAAATGAACCCCCCTAAAAGTGACCACCCCGAACCCTAATACTAAAATTAACCGCCCTCGAACCCTTATACTACAATTAATCCTAATATTAATTCTACCTCCTGAATCCTAATACCAAACCCCAACCCCAATACTAAAATTAACCCTAATATTAATGCTACCCCCTGAACCCTAATACCTACCCCCCAAACCCTGATACTAAAATGATCCCCTATTAAACATTAATGATACTCGCCCTCAGCGACCCTGCGATGACCTCTTGCGAGATGAACTGTCCCATCCCGTATATTTTGTATGTATCTGTGACGGCACATATAGAAATAAGCCAATGTAATGTTATTTGGTGCCAGTAGGTTATGTCACAAATAGTGTTGAGCGATCCCGAACCGCACTGTTCGGGTTCGTACCGAACATTACGTTGTTCGGACCCCGGACCCGAACATTTCACTGTATGTCCGTGTTGGACTTCGGGGTTCGGCTATAAACCGAAAGTCTATAAACCGAAAGACATTCGGTTTATAGACTTTCGTTTTATAGAATACATGTAATGCTATTGCTATTCCATAAAAAGAAAGTCTATAAACCGAATGTCTTTCGGTTTATAGACCGAGAAATTCTTATGAATGGGGACTCTATTTCGGTTTATAGAAAGCCAATAGTATTACATGTATTCCATAAGCCGAAAGTCGTGTCCCCATTGACTTCAATGGGGTTCGGGTTCGGGGTCATGATCGAGCCTGAACCTGGACTTTTTTTCGAAGTTCGGCCGAACCCGCCGATCCCGAACATCCAGGTGTCCGCTCCACACTAGTCACAAACAGCCACATTTAACAGACATTATTTCCTCAATGATATGCATTTATTCTAACTACTCCTTTCATTTTTCAGAGTATATCGATTTAATTTAAAGGGATATTTTTTGCTTCCCGGGAAGGTTGTTATTCAGAGTTGTTCAACATTTTCCAGAGTCTTGGTGTATTCTGCCATCAAATGGAATTTAAAGGTACAGACTTATATAAGCAATAAATTCGTAAGTTAAAAAACAAAACAAAAAAAAAACTTTCCAACAAGGAACAGACCCCAGTCTCGGAAATCTTTTGACCATTTTTACCCTTTTACTCTAGGTTATCCGTAATTGACAACACATGGACACATTAATGGAGATCTTGTGTTCTCTTCCTGTGTTAAACTGGCCTTGTATGCAGGAAACAAAGGGTACAGACCTTTCATTCAACAAATTCCTTGTGCTATTGAGCTATCAATCTTCCAGCCGGTACTGCCTGTAGAATATATCTCTGGCTTGTTTCGGAAATAATATGTACCAGAGAACCAGGAACAGTATCTAAAAAGATCTGGTTAGAAATTCAAACATCGGCTAGAGTAGGGCTGGCAACTCTTTGGCCTGGAGGGGAGGTGCAAAAACAAAATTAGTGACCCATTTTGCAAAGTCCATCCGTCCAATATTTTAAAAGACATAGAGGTCGACAGAACAGCTAGACAGATGAACACAGATAGACAGGCTGGAGAGTTGTGAAAAAAGATCAGATACAGTGATTGATAGACGGACAAGACAATTAGATTGAAAGCGCTACACAGTAGCGCCTAGGCGTCCAGCTGTGGTCCTCCTGGCGGAACACTACCTTGAATCCCTACTAGTCTTGTGGGAATTATGAGAGCGGAAGTGTGAACTACATAACCATAATGCCTCACTATGTCATTTGGGCCTGTGCATACATTCACTGATCCTGGAAAACAGTCATGGGCAGCACACAAGGACATGTATCTTGCCTGGTGAACAGGGGAGAAGGACTGTGCTGAGGGCATGGCGGTGGCTTAGAAGACCTTTTTTGGCCCTGTTTTCTTGGATTCTATAGTTGGAACTTCCCCTTGAATATAAAATCGATTTGTATTTTTATAATATTTTTAAGCTTCTTTCATAACTGTGTACACATACGCATTGCGGTTAATAATATTGTCCCATATCCATCAGCAGTGTCACAAATTAACAGTATAGTTTAATTGAAACTCTAAGACAATTAATTACATTGTGGTATTTTTTTTTTTTTTTTTGCTTCCAGAGCAAAAAAAAAAAAAGAATGATTTTGATTGTTTGTTTGTTAATTGCTTTTGTTTTTAGTTGTGGAAGGAAGTTGCACTATTCTCTGCCAGTGAGATTTGTAACACATTGGTAAGAAATGAGTTCCAGACTTGAGACATCACTTTGAGATCGGTCCTTCTGTTAAGACTTTGGACGAGATTCAGTTACATTCTGGAAGTTATACTGGCAATTGTTTTTGAGATAAAAACAGGGGAGGACTGAGAAGTTGGGCACTTGGTCACTGAACCAGGGGCTGGTGCTTGGTGAGGTCTTCAGATCCGACCAGAGCCGAAGCTAGCTAGCTCCTACTGTACCCGAGGTACGAATAAGAAATTGCATGTTCCTACAATATAGTTTTCTAGCTGTTTCTTGGGGTGTTCTTCTGCTTGGTAGGATCATTTTTTCACTGCTCTAGTGGAATCTTCCCTGGTGGTCCATGATGTTGAGGGGGCTGTAGATCCTTCCTTCTTCCTGGCACAGTCCTCCTCTAGTCTCTGCAGCAGCATGCTGGGTTGGGATGTGGCGATATGGCTTCATATTTCACGCTCTAGCCTGATTAGTCCTGTTTGTGATGCAAGTGACACTAGAGAGCAGAAGAAGCAGAGAGGGCGTTGGTCTAATTATTTGGCTGCACCACTTCAAGTACTGGGTTCAACTAAGAGTGAATTTAAAAGGATCAAAATATCTTGCGTATTGGTGTGTTGGAAAAAGTTTAATATATATTATTATTTTCCTATTCTGCTATATCCTGGTTTATATTACATAAACTGACACAGCATTTGTTTATATGACATAAAGTCTCGGAGTCTCTCACAGACCACTAAGCTACTGCATGAGTCTGCAGCATCGTATCGTGGGGCTTTAGATGCACATACAGGAATTCTAGGGAGCTTTATCGAAGGTTCATCCTGGAAAAAGCATAGGCCTCCTGTTGAAAATTTGATCAACATTTAAAATCCCTCGAATGAAGTTTCTCTGGATGCCAGGCACAGTAATCTCCGCTATAGGTAGGAAAGGGATCGAATGAGGCATTGCAGATGAAAGATCCAAAGAAACAAAATTAGCATGATTTGATTGTGTGAAGTCCCCAAATGTGTGGCTGAAACAACGGTAGGACGTGGCCCACTTTGGGTTCCTCTGCGGGGAATGAGAGCGTGGCCCCTTCTGTCAGCCGAGGCCACTTTTAGTGACCATATGGTGACAGGCTAAATGCAACTGACGCTCAATGTGAGCACGGCTTATGTTTAACGTCACCTTTGCGTGCCTAAATGAGGGCTCGAGCAAGTCACTAGTGATGTCGTGGGTGTCACATCCACCTTACCTCCTCTTACTCCCGCTATCTCTGTGGCCATCAGGGCTGATACTTGTTGCAGCTCCAGCGGGTGGAACGAAGGTCAGAGACTCCATTTTCCTTGAGCCCAGCAACATGTCTCCAACATGGACGCCTGGCAACATCCAGTGGAGGTCGGCGCATTCATGAGTTATACCTTTCAACTTGTCTTTGCCCCCTCAATAGTTTTGTATTTAAATCTCCTTAGTTCACTTCTTCCTTGCCTGTGATAGCAGTTCCTTCCTGCCCTTGACCTTGGCTAATATATATATATTTTATCCTCTCTGGTTCCATGTTCCTGGCTCGTTCGTTGACTTTGCTATTGTTCGTTCCCTATCCAATGCTTGACCAACTCCAATTTTCTGTATTACCTGTGCCTTGGCCCATTCCATCCTGGTGGTCCTGAGAGGGGCAGAGGTGAAGCAAACCTTTCTTTTGCGCCTGCAGCTCATCCAAGCATATCTCTGGTTTGGACACAAGACCCCTCCTACAACTCAAACTACAGGTTGTACCTGAAGGCTCCTTTATACCATTTCGAGGCCTCCCATCTTGGATTGTCTATCAGTGGTTAGAGTGGTTTTTAATTTTGAGACGGAGACTCAAAGGACTGCTATGCCCTAACCATCACAGTGACATGCTCTGTTGGTGTTACATGGTGATAAGGTGGGGATTTGTTTTAATTTTAAGCACATGTTAGTACGAACAAAGGCCACCTTGACTCCACTGAGCAGTGTGGGACCGAGCCAGAAAATTCAGGACACTTATCATCCTGTCAGAAACCGCTGAACTTGAGACTATCTCATTATTTGGGAAGGAGCAAAGGGTCAGGTCCAAGTGATTAAACTTGCTCTTGAGTTTTAATAACCGCCCCCCCCCCCACCCCACTCTAGGAAAGTGTTTAATTAATTCCTGCGTTACCTCCAGCATTTCAAGGCTCATTCATTATGCCCAGTAGGCATCCCAAAACATTTACAATTCTTTGAGTAGAAAAGTGCTTCCTCGTGTGCTTTTCTTCTTCTTTTTTTTTTTTTTTCTTTTCTCCATAGTCTGTAGAACTGCTCTTTATTTGAGTCGTAACTGTATACAAAACCAGTATGCAGAAAGCTCCATTAATGTTACCTGCTGTGCAGCAAAACCCTCCTCCCTCTAAATAAGTCCAACACTCCGCATAGCTGAGCAATTCTGCCTTTTCCACTCTTGTTTCTTTTTTTTCATATCAGACAGTGAAGAGTTATGTTTTAACACTGCCACGTACAAGTGTTGGGAAATTTAAAAAATAATAATAAATGAGCTGTTTGTTATGTATAACAATGGCTGCATTTTTTTTTTATACATCTATCACTTTTGTGTGCTGGAACGGAATCCCTCCAACATTTGCCGGAGGTCCTCCAACACTTGCGGGAGGAAGGTCCTCAAGGGAGGTCCTCCAACACTTGCGGGAGGAAGGTCCTCAAGGGAGGTCTTCCAACTCTTGCGGGAAGTCCTCCAACACTTGCGGGAGGTTCTCCAACATTTGCCAGAGGTCCTCCAACACTTGTAGACATCCCAGTCTACTAAACCAGTGACGGGATAGAACTATTAACGGTTTGGTCAATGATCAAGATGTGTATTTTCTATAATGTTGGTCCATTTTCCAGTGCAAGTCTTAAGATCTGAAATAGAGTGCTTGTCTATTAATTTCAGAATTGCAATTATTACAATAAGCACGTTAATATAGTAGGATCTTCTCAATATACCCATTGTAGTTATGTGTACAAAAATGCAATACGCGGGGGGGAAAAAAACAAAAAACGAATGTTCCTTGAGAGATGGATTATTCTCTGGATTATTTGTAGTTACTTTTACCCATTATGCAGCTGTAATCCTTTAGTACTTCATTTCCGCATGAAAATTTTGAGGAACTACGACAAAAAACAAAACAAAAAAAGAGTGCGAACATTTGTCTGGCTTGAATTTGGTTCCTTAATTATATGGCAGCATTAATATTTTGTAATATAATACAGACCTCTTCCTTTGTGCAGTTGCTCTACCCATGGATTAACCGCTGGAGCAGTTCAATTCATTTTCTCGGCTAGAACGTTATGTACTCTATTGCAAGAGCCACTTTAAATTCTAGAAGCCACCGTAACGGGAGGATCTTGTCTCCCCACCCCAACTCTGGGCTGTACTGGCATTTTATACTATGTTATTTCACAATAAACTCTGTCAGCATGTCAATAGTATGTGGTATGGGTTATCTCTTGCCTCCTGTATCAGATGTATGCAAATTAAGAACAACTGTGTGGGAATCGTAGCTGTAATTATCTTGGCCTTAGTTAGAGATGACAATCCGCGCATCAGTGCAAATGTCGATATCTTTGTCTTTCCAGGAACAAGTTATTTTTGAGTTTCTTAGTGACGGCTGGATCCTATGCTAGTCGATATTTGGACTTACGCGGGCAGCAGGGGCCATGTTAACGGACAACCATAGCAAAAAACATATGTTCGGTTTAACCCCTTCGTGACGTTAGGACGTACTATGCCGTCCTGACTTTAAGTGCCTTAAAGTCGTTAGGACGGCATAGTACGTCCTGTACTAAACAGCTCATCGAGGGTCCCCGCGATGAGCTGTTTTCGGATCCCGCTGCAGGCACTTACAGCGGGATCCCACCTGTCAGAGGAGGCCACTTTGAGTGGCCTTAGTCTGACAGGGAAAATGTAGCCGGTGCTCATAGCGAGCACCGGCTACATTTTTCTAAATCGCGCTGTGCCCGAACTTCCGGGTTCGGGCACGGCTCCGTGACGTCACACGTGACGTCCGGAGGTCTCGCGATTTTTTGGCAGGGACCCACAGGGTCTATTAAGACCCTGATCGGGTCTCTGCCAGAGTGTTCCTGGCTACTGATCACCTTGTGATCGGTGGCCAGGAACAAATCGTGGCGTTTTGGTGCTTGCGTCGTTTGGGACGCAAGCACCATGCGTCACGAAGGGGTTAATCGAAAGATTTTATTAAGTGTAGAAATGTTTAAATAGAAACGATTTAATGAAAAACTATAAATAAGGTACCTTATTGAGGCATCTTTGCTCTGTATGGCTCTAGCAGGGGGGGTGGACATATTGTTTAGAATCTTAGGTCTGACCCAAGATTCTAAACAACATGGCCGCCTCCCGTTACAGCAATACAGAGCAAAAAGGGCTTAATAAGGTACATTTATTTATATATAGCGGTGCTATGGAATTGGATACTTGAGAGATGGTCGTCGCAGCATACTTACTTCGTGAAAAACAATACTTTTCAGTCCCACCTAACTTGTTTTCTGTAGTTGCACATTGAAAATTTATTCGGTGGCATTCAATAAGGAGAGTCCTATGTCGTGAGATTGCACTCCAATAATAAGGGGCTTTGAATGGGCAGGAGCCAACCCAAACTCCTTGATCACTGAAATAAGACTCAAGATGCACAGCACTGGGTGGTACATAAAAGGCATGTTCCACAATTTGTGGCTCAATATAGTACATTTGAGAATCTTTCAGAGTGCCATGGTGTTTATGAAAGTAGATTCAGACATAGAGGTTGAGATGCTAGGATCCTCCAAGTCTGTGGTATGCAAAAACTGTAATCTATGCTCGGGTGGTGACTGCAGCAAACCTACTACCCCAGACGCTGCCTAAGACTGGCAGACAGACTTTCAGAATGTAGTGTATGTTGGTGTGCACGTAGTTTCAGGAATGGAGGAAGTGGTACCGCCGTCATCCAAGTGTAAGGTATGCAAGGCTGTGACCAACAAAGGTCAAGGTGAGGTCTGACAGAAATCAGGAGACAATCATAAATGGTGTAGAGTTGGAACTTAGTGGTTATGTGAGATGTCGTCTGGTGCTATTGCTTGCAGAGACTGGGGTGCAGTGTCAATATTGTCAAGCAGGTTTGGTAACAAATAGGTAAAAAAAAACAACACACTTTGATTCATGTCTAAAAATGCTCGTAGTTTTGAGAATATGATCCCCGACCTTGTGGCATCTGAGAATGTAGATTTAGTAGCCATTACTGAGAAATGGTATGAAGATAAAAATGACTGGGACAGAGCAAGAAAAGTCACAAAAAATGGGGAGGGGGTAGTGAGGTTCTTATCTGCCAATACATTCTTATCTTCTGTTATATGTTTTTATGTAGTGAAGGGCTAACTATAACTAACCGAACAACTCCATCAATCTGTAATGGCGATTGTTTCTTTCACTAGAAGCAATGTATTTGTTTGGCTGGTGGCTTCTACTTGGCCATCTTAAAATCTGGTCAGAAGGAAAGTCCAGGCGGCAGTTATATAATAATGTATAGTCGACAATAAATGTCCTCTGTTTCTTTGACACAGCACACTAAAACATGTTGAAAATACTTCTGTTCCAAACAACACATCCCCCCTAGTCTGAGCAACCTCCGGTTTGTGGTATACCTCTTGGACTTTTGCACACTGTTGGCCTGGATCGTTATATGGTTATAACTCTGTGCCACTAAAAACATTTCTTTACTAAAAAACATAATTCCTACCTATTGGGGCCCCAAATTGCTTAATTGTCAGGAAGTTTAATGGGGTAGACATTCAAACCTAAATAGTGTAGCGTTCAAATTGCTTATTCAGCGGTGGAATTAAACAAAATACGTTCTTATTTGGGGAATTCTAGGAATTTTTGAGCACTAGGAAGGAAAAAAAGAAGAATGAAATGTAAACCATATTTGTGACGATTTATTGGCTATTTTTTATATGACGGGAGAAAAGGAATTTGTCTGAGCCGCTTCGGATTCTGTCTCGGAGTCTTCAGAGCTAATCGTCCACCGCTACCCTTATATACAGGGCTAACTACCATAATCTCTGAGCCGCTTCGGATTCTGTCTCGGATTCTTCAGTTCTAATCGTCCACCGCTACCCTTATATACAGGGCTAACTACCATAATCTCTGAGCCGCTTCGGATTCTGTCTCGGATTCTTCAGTTCTAATCGTCCACCGCTACCCTTATATACAGGGCTAACTACCATAATCTCTGAGCCGCTTCGGATTCTGTCTCGGAATCTTCAGTTCTAATTGTCCACCGCTACAATTATATAAAGAGCTAACTACCATAATCTCTGAGCCGCTTCGAATTCTGTCTCGGAATCTTCAGTTCTAATTGTCCACCGCTACCCTTATATACAGGGCTAACTACAATAATCTCTGAGCCGCTTCGGATTCTGTTTCGGAATCTTCAGTTCTAATCGTCCACCCCTACCCTTATATACAGGGCTAACTACCATAATCTCTTAGCCGCTTCGGATTCTGTCTCGGAATCTTCATAGCTAATCGTCCACCGCTACCCTTATATACAGGGCTAACTACCATAATCTCTGAGCCGCTTCAGATTCTGTCTCGGAATATTCAGAGCTAATCGTCCATCCCGACGTCTTAAATGGTCAACCTAAACATTGCTTATATTGTGACTGTAGACAGTATGGTACTTATCGCGAGGCATCCTAGGTGAATGCCTAGTGCAGCAGCACCCCCCCAACACTGAAAAAAAAAAACTAAGAAAAAAACGAACGGGCAACCTGATCACAACGATCGGACCACCTGTGCGTATTTTTCTTTAGGGGGCAGAGTGATGACAGGTCACGTGACCCAGTGCTCTGACCTCAGACGTGCGCAGGGTCACGTGACTATCTACACTCCCCACGGGGAGCCGACCAGGCAGCATGGTATGACACCATGCTGCCTGCCACTAGCCACCAGGGGTCAGAGTAAGTCCTGGGGTGAGGGGGCATGTAATGGTGGCATGCAATGAGGGTGATGGAGGCATGTAATGGGGGTGAAGGGGCATGTAATTTGAGTGATGGGGGTGTGTGATGGGGTCATGTAATGCGGTGATGTGGGTTATGGGGCATGTCATGCGTGTGCAGCGTGGGTAGGGGGCACCCGAATTTTGTCTGCCTAGGGCAGCACAAAACCAAGATACACCACCAATTGTGGAGAATAAAAAAATTATGAAAAATTGTGTAATTGATTTAGCAAAATTGCAAGCAAATGCATGAGATAAAAAAATATAATATTTTAAAAATATGTCTGTGCCGTCTCCTAATGATGATCATGTGATGTCATAGACACCACGGACACATTTAAAACAGGTTTTTCCTCCTAATTTATGCATTTGCTTGCAATTTTGCTTCCACAATGTATAGATCATAGTTATTCCCTAAGTAAAATGTTCTTTTCACACCTTTGCCTATAAACCCGTATGTGCCACTTTCTGTCTGGTAGGATAACTACTTGACCTTTTTTGATTTTGATTTTTTTTAACAAGCCAAAACTGTGCCTTCTAACACGCTCTTGGGCCACTTGGCTTTGTGGTCTCTTACGTCGATGATTTGGAGGAGTTTGGGGGAGGGGGTTGGGTCTGTGACTGGCTCTTCTGTGTCTGCCGTTTGGGAATCAGGTGGTAACTGTGTCTGCTGGCACGAGGCCTAAACTGAATCCTGAAGAGGGAACTCTCACCACAAAAGCTAATGAAACATCATGGAGTGGGGGGCGGGAGGATGGAAAAAAAAAATCCCTCTAAAAATTTTTTGCCAGTGTTTGCAAATTCCTGACTTTCTACGTATGCAGAGGCTCATGAGCCGTGCTAGGAAACTGTGCAAGCCTCTTCTCCAACTGTCCAATGTTTGGATCCACTTGCACATCTATTACTGCTAACAGCACTACTGCTAAACGTTCTCGGTGAAGGCCCTGGCTGCTTCTAAACAGATGTGAGCCCGTACCAGCTGGCGCATACCCTTTCTTTAGAAACTGATTCGATCTGCAGATTTTTTTTTTAAATCTATTTTTTCTTACCTTATTTGTTTTGAATTGCAGGGAATTAGGGGGGGGGGGGGGCTTGAGTTGGGAAGCAGGCCAATCTATAGTCCTGCATTATGTGGCACAGTCACAGGTTCTGTGCATGCACAGTCACAGGTTCTGTGCATGCACAGTCACAGGTTCTGTGCATGCACAGTCACAGGTTCTGTGCATGCACAGTCACAGGTTCTGTGCATGCACAGTCACAGGTTCTGTGCATGCACAGTCACAGGTTCTGTGCATGCACAGTCACAGGTTCTGTGCATGCACAGTCAGTTTGAGTCATTCTTCCAGGATGTCTATTTTTTTTATTTCTATTTTTTCTTACCTTATTTGTTTTGAATTGCAGGGAATTAGGGGGGGGGGGGGGGCTTGAGTTGGGAAGCAGGCCAATCTATAGTCCTGCATTATGTGGCACAGTCACAGGTTCTGTGCATGCACAGTCACAGGTTCTGTGCATGCACAGTCACAGGTTCTGTGCATGCACAGTCACAGGTTCTGTGCATGCACAGTCACAGGTTCTGTGCATGCACAGTCAGTTTGAGTCATTCTTCCAGGATGTCTATTTTTTTTATTTCTATTTTTTCTTACCTTATTTGTTTTGAATTGCAGGGAATTAGAGGGTGTAGAGCTGGGAAGTAGGCCACCCTATGGTCTTGCATTATGTGGCACAGTCACAGGTTTCGTGCATGCACAGTCCGTTTAAGTCATCCTTCCAGGATGACCCGGGTGCCAGGGCAAGCGGTTGCAAGTTATGAGGAAGTGTAAATGCTACCTCATGCATGCATGCAGGGAATGCAAGTCGGGATGGTGAGATATAGTGGTCCGGAGTTAGGACGGTCTCTCACAAAGCAACATAATTGGGTGGGTAGGAATCTGTTACCTGGTGTCACATTTTTGACTGGACTTATCCATTCGGTGTCTGGGGGATAAATTTGGTGCAGGTATAGGGGTCTGAGTCCTAGAACTGTCCTCTAAAAGCAGGGATCACCTGGTCACCTTTGTGTAGAGCTGACCAATCATCCTGTATGCTTTTGGAGCTGCTCACCTCACTGGGTGTCCTAAGGTGTATGAGCCTATGGGGCTGAAGTATACTGGTGCTATCTACCTGTTCACCTGTGTATATAGCAGATGTCCTCCACCAGTCTATCGGCTTGCACCAGCAATCAATGTGGCGCCATATTCTATGTATAAAGAATTAGACACTGAAAAGCACTTGGTAACACAATGGGGGTTATGATTAAAAAGTCCCGCACCTCAAAGGGCCAGGAGAGGTATTAAAAGGTATGTGTAACAGCGATTGTGACTTTCTATACATTCTGACACTTTGCCGCGCGGGAGAGGGACCTCTGCCAAACCGAGCTTGACGCAGATTCCCTTACACTAGTGGGGTGCGCTTTAGCACCTGTTTTTTTACACATTGGCTGTGGTGGCGCAATAAGTTATCGCGCAATAAGATAGCGCCATTATTTGTTGCTATTGGCGAATGCGCTACGTTTATTGAAGACCCCCAATATATAGATAATTTTCCATCGTGTTTTTTCTTTTCTACTTTGATAGCATTAAATGGATTTCAGATCTTAAATTATCTTTGATGCTTTCATTAAAGCTCTCCTCACTGCTGACCTCCCCCCCCCCCCCCCCCCATCCACCCAGCCAGATTTCTCACCTCCACCTACGTCCTGTGCAAAATCAGTGTTTTTCGTGGCAGCCGTGCCTCCCATCCCTGTGGTATGAAGTTTGTGTGGTTATGTCATTTGGTTACCCAGGGAAACGATAACATTGGCAAGCGAGGATCCTGACTCAGGTGGGACTGTGCGCCACCTGCCAAACAGCTGCAGGTTCCCCCACGGGGGGGTGCAAGACAGCCCTCTGCTCTTAAAGGGGCAGATCCAGAAGGCAGTGTCTGGGGGAAAGAATGTATTTGGAGAAGTGCTGCATCATGTCAAGAAAAAGATCTTTTCAGATTTTCCTCAACATTTGTTACCTCCTAAAAACTTACAACAATAGTGTGTTTGATATAATTATGTGATGTTATGGGGCTGGTATAATGATGGGATGTTATGGGGCTGGTATAATGATGTGATGTTACGGGGCTGGTATAATGATGTGATGTTATGGGGCTGGTATAATGATGGGATGCTATGGATTTGGTATAATGATGGGATGTTATGGGGCTGGTATAATGATGGGATGTAATGGGGCTGGTATAATGATGTGATGTTATGGGCTGGTATAATGATGTGATGTTATAGGGCTGGTATAATGATGTGATGTTACGGGGCTGGTATAATGATGTGATGTTATGGGGCTGGTATAATGATGGGATGCTATGGATTTGGTATAATGATGGGATGTTATGGGGCTGGTATAATGATGGGATGTAATGGGGCTGGTATAATGATGGGATGTTATGGGGCTGGTATAATGATGTGATGTTATGGGGCTGGTATAATGATGGCATGTTATGGGGCTGGTATAATGATGGGATGTTATGGGGCTGGTATAATGATGGGATGTTATGGGGCTGGTATAATGATGGGATGTTATGGGGTTGGTATAATGATGGGATGTTATGGGGCTGGTATAATGATGGGATGTTATGGGGCTGGTATAATGATGTGATGTTATGGGGCTGGTATAATGATGGGATGCTATGGATTTGGTATAATGATGGGATGTAATGGGGCTGGTATAATGATGGGATGTTATGGGGCTGGTATAATGATGTGATGTTATGGGGCTGGTATAATGATGGGATGTTTTGGGGCTGGTATAATGATGGGATGTTATGGGGCTGGTATAATGATGGGATGTTATGGGGCTGGTATAATGATGGGATGTTATGGGGTTGGTATAATGATGGGATGTTATGGGGCTGGTATAATGATGGGATGTTATGGGGCTGGTATAATGATGTGATGTTATGGGGCTGGTATAATGATGGGATGCTATGGATTTGGAATAATGGTGGGATGTTATGGGGCTGGTATAATGATGGGATGTTATGGGGCTGGTATAATGATGGGATGTTATGGGGCTGGTATAATGATGGCATGTTATGGGGCTGGTATAATGATGGGATGTTATGGGGCTGGTATAATGATGGGATGTTATGGGGCTGGTATAATGATGGGATGTTATGGGGCTGGTATAATGATGGGATGTTATGGGGCTGGTATAATGATGGGATGTTATGGAACTGGTATAATGATGGTATGTTATGGGGCTGGTATAATGATGGGATGTTATGGGGCTGGTATAACGATGGGATGTTATGGGGCTGGTATAACGATGGGATGTTATGGGGCTGGTATAATGATGGGATGTTATGGGGCTGGTATAACGATGGGATGTTATGGGGCTGGTATAATGATGGGATGTTATGGGGCTGGTATAATGATGGGATGTTATGGGGCTGGTATAACGATGGGATGTTATGGGGCTGGTATAATGATGGGATGTTATGGGGCTGGTATAATGATGGGATGTTATGGGGTTGGTATAACGATGGGATGTTATAGGGCTGGTATAATGATGTGATGTTATGGGGCTGGTATAATGATGTGATGTTATGGGGCTGGTATAATGATGTGATGTTATGGGGCTGGTATAATGATGGGATGTTATGGGGCTGGTATAATGATGTGATGTTATGGGGCTGGTATAATGATGTGATGCTATGGGGCTGGTATAATGATGTGATGTTATGGGGCTGGTATAATGATGTGATGTTATGGGGCTGGTATAATAATGTGATGTTATGGGGCTGGTATAATGATGGGATGTTATGGGGCTGGTATAATAATGAGATGTTATGGGGCTGGTATAATGATGGGATATCATGGGGCTGGTATAATGATGGGATGTTATGGGGCTGGTATAATGATGGGATGTTATGGGGCTGGTATAATGATGTGATGTTATGGGGCTGGTATAATGATGTGATGTTATGGGGCTGGTATAATGATGGGATGCTATGGGGCTGGTATAATGATGGGATGTTATGGGGCTGGTATAATGATGTGATGTTATGGGGCTGGTATAATGATGGGATGTTATGGGGCTGGTATAATGATGGGATGTCATGGGGCTGGTATAATGATGGGATGTTATGGGGCTGGTATAATGATGGGATGTTATGGGGCTGGTATAATGATGTGATGTTATGGGGTTGGTATAATGATGGGATGTTATGGGGCTGGTATAATGATGGGATGTTATGGGGTTGGTATAATGATGGGATGTTATGGGGCTGGTATAATGATGGGATGTAATGGGGCTGGTATAATGATGGGATGTTATGGGGCTGGTATAATGATGGGATGTTATGGGGCTGGTATAATGATGGGATGCTATGGGGCTGGTATAATGATGGGATGTTATGGGGCTGGTATAATGATGGGATGTTATGGGGCTGGTATAATGATGGGATGTCATGGGGCTGGTATAATGATGGGATGTTATGGGGCTGGTATAATGATGGGATGTTATGGGGCTGGTATAATGATGTGATGTTATGGGGTTGGTATAATGATGGGATGTTATGGGGCTGGTATAATGATGGGATGTTATGGGGTTGGTATAATGATGGGATGTTATGGGGCTGGTATAATGATGGGATGTTATGGGGTTGGTATAATGATGTGATGTTATGGGGCTGGTATAATGATGGGATGTTATGGGGCTGGTATAATGATGGGATGTCATGGGGCTGGTATAATGATGGGATGTTATGGGGCTGGTATAATGATGGGATGTTATGGGGCTGGTATAATGATGTGATGTTATGGGGTTGGTATAATGATGGGATGTTATGGGGCTGGTATAATGATGTGATGTTATGGGGCTGGTATAATGATGGGATGTTATGGGGCTGGTATAATGATGTGATGTTATGGGGCTGGTATAATAATGAGATGTTATGGGGTTGGTATAATAATGGGATGTTATGGGGCTGGTATAATGATGGGATGTTATGGGGCTGGTATAATGATGGCATGTTATGGGGCTGGTATAATGATGTGATGTTATGGGGCTGGTATAATGATGTGATGTTATGGGGCTGGTATAATGATGTGATGTTATGGGGCTGGTATAATGATGGGATGTTATGGGGCTGGTATAATGATGTGATGTTATGGGGCTGGTATAATGATGTGATGTTATGGGGTTGGTATAATGATGGGATGCTATGGGGCTGGTATAATGATGGGATGTTATGGGGCTGGTATAATGATGGGATGATATGGGGCTGGTGTAATGATGGGATGTTATGGGGCTGGTATGATGGGGTGTTATGGGGCTGGTATAATGATGGGATGGTATGGGGTTGGAATAATGATGGGATGTTATGGGGCTGGTATAATGATGGGATGTTATGGGGCTGGTATAATGATGTAATGTTATGGGGCTGGTATAATGATGTGATGTTATGGGGCTGGTATAATGATGGGATGTTATGGGGCTGGTATAATGATGGGATGTTATGGGGCTAGTATAATGATGGGATGTTATCGGGCTGGTATAATGATGTGATGTTATGGGGCTGGTATAATGATGGGATGTTATGGGGCTGGTATAATGATGGGATGTTATGGGGCTGGTATAATGATGGGATGTTATGGGGCTGGTATAAAGATGTGATGTTATGGGGCTGGTATAATGATGTGATGTTATGGGGCTGGTGTAATGATGGGATGTTATGGGGCTGGTATAATGATGGGATGTTATGGGGCTGGTATAATTATGTGATGTTATGGGGTTGGTATAAAGATGTGATGTTATGGGGCTGGTATAATGATGTGATGTTATGGGGCTGGAATAAAGATGTGATGTTATGGGGCTGGTATAATGATGTGATGTTATGGGGCTGGTATAATGATGGGATGTTATGGGGCTGGTATAATGATTGGATGTTATGGGGTTGGTATAATGATGGGATGTTTTGGGGCTGCTATAATGATAAGATGTTATGGGGCTGGTATAATGATGGGATGTTATGGGGTTGGTATAATGATGGGATGTAATGGGGCTGGTATAATGATGTGATGTTATGGGGCTGGTATAATGATGGGATGGTATGGGGTTGGTATAATGATGGGATGTTATGGGGCTGGTATAATGATGGGATGTTATGGGGCTGGTATAATAATGGGATGTTATGGGGCTGGTATAATGATGTGATGTTATGGGGCTGGTATAATGATGGGATGTTATGGGGCTGGTATAATGATGGGATGTTATGGGGCTGGTATAATGATGGGATGTTATGGGGCTGGTATAATGATGGGATGTTATGGGGCTGGTATAATGATGGGATGTTATGGGGCTGGTATAATGATGGGATGTTATGGGGCTGGTATAATGATGGGATGTTATGGGGCTGGTATAATGATGGGATGTTATGGGGCTGGTATAATGATGGGATGTTGTGGGGCTGGTTTAATGATGTCATGTTATGGGGCTGGTGTAATGATGGTATGTTATGGGGCTGGTATAATGATGGCATGTTATGGGGCTAGTATAATGATGGGATGTTATGGGTCTGGTATAATGATGGGATGGTATGGGGCTGGTATAATAATGTGATGCTATGGGGCTGGTATAATGATGGGATGTTATGGGGCTGGTATAATGATGGGATGTTATGGGGCTGGTATAATGATGGGATGGTATGGGGCTGGTATAATGATGGGATGTTATGGGGCTGGTATAATGATGGGATGTTATGGGGCTGGTATAATGATGTGATGTTATGGGGTTGGTATAATGATGTGATGCTATGGGGCTGGTATAATGATGGGATGTTATGGGGCTAGTATAATGATGGGATGTTATGGGGCTGGTATAATGATGGGATGTTATGGGGTTGGTATAATGATGTGATGCTATGGGGCTGGTATAATGATGGGATGTTATGGGGTTGGTATAATGATGGGATGCTATGGGGCTGGTATAATGATGGGATGTTATGGGGCTGGTATAATGATGGGATGTTATGGGGCTGGTATAATGATGGGATGTTATGGGGCTGGTATAATGATGGGATGTTATGGGGCTGGTATAATGATGTGATGTTATGGGGTTGGTATAATGATGGGATGTTATGGGGCTGGTATGACGCCATACAGTGAGGCAGGGATAATGTTGTCATGCTATGGGGAGGGTATACGATGGTTTCCAGGACTGGTTTTTAACCTCAGCCTGGCCCTGACAGTGGGAAACCACCTGCCAACAGAGAGCAGGTTAAAGTCTGTGACCATAGACATACAGTCTGAAAGACCCGCAGTGACATTTGTGTGGCATGTTCTCTTCCAGGGCATACAGGGTAGATTCATTGAATGGCTTGTATGTTAAGGATGACTTGACGCATGCATTGGCTCGATTACCCCATTTTTCCTGCTTCATTCCAGAATAAATTGTATTATTATAGAGCTTCAGTAACAATAAGAGCGACTTTTCTGGGAGGGGAGGAGAGCAGGATTTTACTTCCACGCCTGTGATATCCTTGGCATGTTGTTATTACATTTGTTTTGCCTGGCAGCAATAGATATTTGTGCTGTTTTGAGCATCAGCATAGAAAACATGTTGCACCGGTAAAATTTTCCATGTTTTGAGGTCCGTTTCCAATGGGTTTGTTTTGCATGTGAGAAATTAAAGTTTCTTTCCTGAAGGAGGCAACGCCGCTGTCACAAAGTGACGGATCGCAGGGCTTCAAGGGGCCAAGGTTTTCCATCGACTCCCGGGCCCCTCAACGTTCACTTGATGCGGTAGTGCGATAGGAGAGGATACTGGGGTATAAACAAAGGGCACGCGCGGATCGCTCCAAATACTGGTGTGCGCCCCATAACGCAGGCTTTCTCCACTTCTACGTTGCGCCGGAGCTTGGTGTGCAAACACATCCTGTGTACAAAGAATAAAGGGCCTGATTAGTTTCGGAGAACCTCATGCGTTTGGTAGAAAATGGCGATTTTTTATTTTATTTACTTCCTCGCCCTTGGCAGTGTGGACATTTTTATAAACCATCAATATGCCACAGCCAGTATGCTCATTACTATGCCACTCTTTGTCTGTTAATGTGCCACAGCCAGTATGCTCATTACTATGCCACTCTTTGTCTGTTAATGTGCCACAGTCATTATGCCCATTACTATGGCACTGGTTGTCCGTTAATATGCCACAGCCAGTTTGCCCATTACTATGGCACTCCTTGTCTGTTAATATGCCACAGCCAGTTTGCCCATTATTTTGCCACTTTGTCCGTTAATATGCCACAGCCAGTATGCTCATTACTATGCCAATCTTTGTCCATTAATATGCCACAGCCAGTATGCCCATTACTATGGCACTGGTTGTCCGTTAATATGCCACAGCCAGTATGCTCATTACTATGGCACTCCTTGTCTGTTAATATGCCACAGCCAGTTTGCCCATTACTATGGCACTCCTTGTCTGTTAATATGCCACAGCCAGTTTGCCCATTATTTTGCCACTTTGTCCGTTAATATGCCACAGCCAGTATGCTCATTACTATGCCAATCTTTGTCCATTAATATGCCACAGCCAGTATGCCCATTACTATGGCACTGGTTGTCCGTTAATATGCCACAGCCAGTATGCTCATTACTATGCCACTCTTTGTCTGTTAATATGCCACAGCCAGCATGCCCATTATTTTGCCACTTTGTCCGTTAATATGCCACAGCCAGCATGCCCATTATTTTGCCACTTTGTCCGTTAATATGCCACAGCCAGTATGCCCATTACTATGGCACTGGTTGTCCGTTAATATGCCACAGCCAGTATGCTCATTACTATGCCACTCTTTGTCCATTAATATGCCACAGCCAGTATGCCCATTACTATGCTACTCGTTGTCCGTTAATATGCCACAGCCAGTATGCTCATTACTATGCCACTCTTTGTCTGTTAATATGCCACAGCCAGTTTGCCCATTATTTTGCCACTTTGTCCGTTAATATGCCACAGCCAGCATGCCCATTACTATGCCACTCGTTGTCCGTTAATATGCCACAGCCAGCATGCGAATTACTATGCCACTCTTTGTCCATTAATATGCCACAGCCAGTATGCCCATTACTATGCCACTCGTTGTCCGTTAATATGCCACAGCCAGCATGCAAATTACTATGCCACTCGTTGTCCGTTAATATGCCACAGCCAGCATGCCCATTACTATGCCACTCGTTGTCCGTTAATATGCTACAGCCAGTATGCCCATTACTATGCCACTCGTTCTCCTTTAATATGCCACAGCCAACATGCCCATTACTATGCCAATCTTTTGTCCATTAATATGCCACAGCCAGCTTTCCCCCCTCCTCTCCCCTCCCGTCAGATCAGAGCTCACACAGTGCGAGAGAGGCAGCATGGAAGCCTGCTGCATTCCCGCGTGGAGATGCTGGCGAGGGTCATTCTTATGATCTCCCCAGCCAGCATCTCTGCCCTCACGCATTTTTTTAAATTTTTAAAGGGCTCTGGGGGCCGGATAAAAACAGCCCGCAGGCCGGATCTGGCTCATGATTGACGCACGCACACACCGATCTTTCAGCATGTATGAAGCTACGCTCTGTGAGGTGGATGGCCCCTTTGCTTTTGCTAAGTCATTGAGTTGAAGGGTATGCATTTGAATTGTTCCTGAGATGTGGTCACCACTACTCCTATCATATAATACTCCAGAGGAGACCTCACCAGTGCTGCATACAGTGTGATGACGATTTCCTGTTTTTTTTGGTTTGTTTGTTTTTCTTTCGTTGCTTTATTCGTGACAAGGGAATGTTCCAACTCTGCTACTTTGGCCTTAAGTTTGCCATTCTCACTTTAATGCACAAAGCCCTTGAAGCTTCTATTAATATAAAGCACAGGCCTGTTGATTTGGTCGCAGTATCTCTATCAATTCACGCAGAGGGGCGTATGTTTGAGCATTGAGACCATTAAACGTTCCGTCTTTACACAGCTGACAGTGACCCTGCACAATGCAAGAGGAAATGTGGTCACCGCTATAAGCAAGGTTTTGTATATCTACGAGATCAATGTCCTCCTTCGTTCAGGCAAGCTGAAATAGTTATTTTTATTTCCATTTCTCGGTCGGCCATGTTTTCTTAGCTCAGGTTGCGATCCGCGTTCTAAATCCACTGACGTAATACGTGCAGAAAAAAAAAAAACGGTTGTATCCAAACAAATGTACAAATCCTTCTTTTATTGTGGAATTCGTTTACCTGGCCATAATCACCGGGGTTATTTTACATTCCAGTCTCTGGAGTAACTCTATGTCTTGAAATTTTATAAAACCACTCGTTGGATAAGTTTCACATGAAAGGTAGACTCTGGCTGGAATTCTATATCTATGCCCTGGGGGGAGATTGGGGGGGGCGACGGTGATCGTCTCGACTTTAAGAGCTATACTCTAGTTTCGATCTAGCAGAGCACCCAACTGGCAATTCATTGAGACTTAGAGGAGTACTGTATATAAAACATTTACAAATATCAGGTTTGGATCTTCTACTGACCCCCTCACTCAGGAAAATAAACATTTTAAGGGTATTCTTTCATTAAAAAATCTCCTCACAACACTCCCAGAAGATTTGGAAATAACAGCTCAGTAGATTGTTACAATTTTATTACTGAACACATAATTTTTTGTGTGTTTTATATAAAACTTTAATAAAAAGAAGAGACATACATGTGTATTTTTTTCTATCCGTTAAAATGGGAATTTTTTAACTTAAGGCCACTTTGGCTAAGTTGGAAAAATACCTCCATTCACCTGCATTGGAGAATTTGACCAACTCGGTTACATTGGCCTAAAGTTTTACATTTTCGTCGCACTCCCCTTCAAATTTCTCTTTATTGAGTAGACCGTTGAAGGTGATCAACGAATCCCAAAAGATAATAATACTTGGAATGTGGGCCATATCTTGCTCGGGAGCCGGTATTCACAGCCGAAGGCACCTCTGGACATAAGAGGCGTTCCCAGGGGTGGATCATCCAGTCCAGTTCCAATAAAGCCAGGGCGCTCGGATGTAGCCGGATGCAAGGCACAGACCATTGTTGTCCACTCCTCTCGCTGCAAAAATGCATGTTCCAATGGTAGAATTTTTTTTTAAATAAACAAAAAAACAAAACATTTATTCATCTTATTGTGGTTTAAGGAATTATTATTTTTTTTCATTATTTTTATGTCCACGTTAAAGAACAATTCCACTCCACGAATAAATGAATGAGAACAAGGACGTGGTGAGCCAACTGTCACATGTTCATTATCCATTTTATGAGGTGACATTAATAGTACAGAAAATGTTACTAGGAAAAAGATGTCTCCCTACACCCTCCCTACACCCCCTCCACAATATGCTTCTCCTCACATAGGCCTAGCATGAGGCAAACATTGGCTCACTTAGTAAACACTTGCAGCCAAAGGCTAAAACGATGTTTTGAGCAAGAACATTTATCTATTAATTTATTTATTGAAATATCCTGCTTGGTAACAGGTCAAGAAATCAGGTGCCAGTGGTAAAACTTCAAGTTTATAAACTGCAGGCCATATTGAAAGGTTTTCTGCAATGACTGTATTGACTGTGTAATAAAATGGCCGCCTTTCAATGTGATGTAACAATATGGCAACCGCACTATGACTGGCAGAAAGTTTTACACATTTTATGTGCATAGGTAACATTTAACTTAAAGTAGGTTACAGAGCAGAAAATTGATGCATTTTTTTTTTTAGATGTGTTATGCTCCGACTTGGTAATTTACAATCTTATTAATCCACAAACAAATGTGTGTCTTTTTAGTTTTAAGGTGGTTTCCTCCATTTTGAAGCAAAACTATAGTGATTTATATATATATATATATATATATATATATATATATATATATATCTATATATATATATATATATATATATATATATTTATTTATTCTAACTTTATCCACTCTGGTTTATAACATAATTGTTGTTATTTTACTACAGGAAAGACATTGTATTTTTACTCGAACCCAACCATAATACACACCCCAAATGTGCAGGGGTATGGTGTTTTCACATAAAATGCGTACTTAAAGGACAACTGAAAGATTTCGATGGTTAATGAAAGAATTTTCAAAAAAAAGTACCTTATTAAACTCTTTTTCTACAAATAGCTCGGACAACAGGGGAGGCAGACATTTTGTTTTGAATCTTGGGTCAGATCTTCCGGCATCTGACTCAACATTCTAAACATGTCTGCCCCCTGAGAGTACTATATGCCACAAAGAGGGATCAACCTATATTATTTGTATTCTTTCATAAAAGCCTTTCTATTGTTAAATCCCTACATGTGATACAATATTTCAATTCATGATAAATTAATCTTTTGCCTACAATTGTTACATAACATACCCACTAAGGCTCCTTTACTATATCTACCCAAGCTAGATTATATCCGGGTCAGAGTGACTTATATTTTAATGAACGTTACTAAGTACCAAAACCATTGGGTGGACATGCTGGAACTAAATTTTAATTTCTTTGTACTATATACTGCAAACTTAGGTTGGTGGAACTGAATTACCTTATAGAAATCTTGACATTCAGTCAAGTATTTTAAACACAATAAATACCATGCTCTCTAGTCATGGGGCTTTTTATGAGCCCCTGGTTGCTTGGTTGGCAGCCATCCAAGAGATCTGAATGTATTTCACAGCCTACTGTAATATATATTTCATTAGAATATAAGCTTCTAACCTCCCTCGTCAGAGACTCTCTTATATGTCGTGACTTCTTTAACACATGTAGCAATAGGAGTCTTTGCTGAAATGGTTCTACTTTCAGAGTCGTATTTTTTTTTCCATTTTACACTACGGCATGGTACAATATGGAGGACTGAGCTTTTAGATAGAATATTAGTATAAACTCTTATGGTTGCTGATGGGATGTAACTAAAGAAACCCCCTTTTTATGGCTATGAAAACAGTTAGTAATATGTGGGGATACCGAGAGAGGAAAATTACAGTTAAACACAAACACTGCAGATGTATAAAAACGTTCGGTCACAAAGCGGTGAAAGGGTTCAAACAAATTAAATGTTTTATTGACAAAATAATCTGTATTCTTATCTTTGACTGATGAGTTTATTCACTTTCCTCTACAGATCAAAACAGCCAAAAATACTAAAGAAATGCAGTTAATCCAGCTGCGGAGTCTTCAATATTTGGAGCGGTATATTTACCTGATACTTTTTAATGCTTATTTACACTTGGAGAAGAAGGAGACTTGGCAGAGGCCTTTCAGTACTTGGATGTATGAGGTGAGTTTTTTTTATTTATTAATACTTCCTCACTTGGATGACCATCAAGAGGACAATATAGAAGAATACAGTGGGCAAAAAAAAAAAGTTATGTTTAATTGAAAGGTTGTATTCTTTCACGAAAACATTTCTGTTTAAAATGCCCCCACTCGATGAGAACAAAGTACCTTATTGAGCCCTCTTTGTTTCGCATAGCTCTATTAGGGGCAGACATGTTTAGAATTTGGGTTCAGGTGGGTCGTGTCTTACTTCATCCGACCAAAGATTCTAAATAACATGATCGATCCCCCCGATAGAGCTTAGGGTCAAGAAGGTCTCAATAATATACTTCATTTGTATTCTTTCATTAAAGCTAAAAAAAAAATTTATTAAAAATGCCTACACTCAATGCAGTATTTCAATTAGATGTCCCATTGTCGACACTGAACGTGCCTGTCAACATTGAATTGGAAAACAAAGACAAAATAAACATTGGATCGAAATTAATCTGAGATCTAGGGTTGGGGTTGCATTTAGCATTACAGATGGGCTTGGGTTAGTGCTAGGGTTAGACTTAGGGCGATGGTTGGGGTCAACAGATTACTGTAGGAGAAAAAGTTTAGGAAACAAAAAAAAGTTCTACTTGCGACAGAAAGAGGTTAAAGCATTTCTGTATAAAATGTCTACACTTGACGCAATCTTTCAATTAAACGTAACTTTGTCTGCAGCCTGTCTTTTTCCTAATTGCCCACAGCCCCTCTTGCATTTTTGATTATGTTCTTCTCCCTGCGCCATGGATATGCTCTTAGTCACTTCATTCATCGGCTTCCTCGCACATAGGCCTGACAGGAGAGTAACATGATTCCTGTGAGGTACAGTGAACCATTTAGAACCTGCAGTGGAGCTGGATTTGTTTAAATAAATATAATATCCCCTGCAGTGCTATAGCTGAAAAGTATAGTACAGATGGTTTCATTTCTGTCACCCCCCCCCCCCCCAAAAAAAAAAGGTATACTACTTCTAGGAATTCATTAGAATTTTGAGAACTTATAATATTGATTCCAAGTCTCATAGTATTTTTACCAAGAGCAATTACTTGCTATATTGACATTGAAACAGGTTGGTTATGAAGAGACCATCTGTTCTTCAGTAACAGGATTTGGGGATTGATCTTTTCTGTAATTTCTTGGTGGGTTGGGGCAGCTTGTGTGGAGGAACATTTATGGCAATTCTAGATTCTCTGTGAATAAAGCCTGAAGTCAGGGTGCACCCTATTTACTAAGGAGTTGTTGTTTTTTTCATACAGAAGTGATAGATCACTGCTAATAATTTCCTGCAGATCAGTATGCATGATCGTCTCCTTCTCTCGAAGAATGCTTAAAACTATGCCTCTTGTTTCAACGAAAGGTTGCATCAAATACAAAGTACCTTATTGAGCCCTCTTTGTTCCTTATAGAGGGGGCAGACATGTTGTTTAGAATCTTTGGTCTGTATAGCTCTATCAGTGGGTGGACATGTTGTTTAGAATCTTTGCTCTGTATAGCTCTATCAGGGGTGGACATGTTGGTTAGAATCTTTGCTCTGTATAGCTCTATCAGGGGGATGACATGTTGTTTAGCATCTTTGCTCTGTATAGCTCTATCAGGGGCCGCACATGTTGTTTATAATCTTTGCTCTGTATAGCTCTATCAGGGGGTGGCCATGTTGTTTAGAATCATTGCTCTGTATAGCTCTATCATGGAGAAGACATGTAATTTAGAATCTTTGCCCTGTATAGCTCTATCAGGGGGCGGACATGTTGTTTAGAATCTTTTGCTCTGTATAGCTCTGTGAGGGGCAGACATGTTGTTTAGAATCTTTGCTCCGTATAGCTCTATCAGGGGGCGGTCATGTTGTTTAGAATCTTTACTCCGCATAGCTCTATCAGGGGGCGGACATGTTAGTTCACATGAGCACCCCGATAGAGCTATATAGCACAAAGAGGGCTCAATACGGTGTTTATTCTTCTTTTCCTGATTTTATGTTTTTGGAGTGGAGAAAACGGCATACATTGGATCGTTATCATGATAAATAAGGTTAACAAAAGAGATACCTAAGACGGGAAATAAGTGGCATTAGTTTCGCTAGTAGGAGGGTAAACTGGCATATACTTTTGACAATGCCATCCTCTGATCGGCAGCGGCCATGCTTCCCTGAGAAGGTCTCTCTGCGTCCCCTAGGTCCCCTCTGCTGATCCCATGTAAAACCGAGAGAGCCCCTGCTCTATGCCGATCCCGATCGGCCAAGCGGGGACAAGCCCCCCGCTCGGATTGTCTGTGTGTCTGCTGACATGATCAGTGTGCGCCAAGCTCCTTACCAGCACTGCCTCAGCAGTAAGCCAGAGCAGAGAGTAAACCTGCATGCATCTCTAACGATACACGTCAGATTTTTTTTAACCCTTGCTTCCTCTATAGTTAAAAAAAAAAACTTAAGTTGACCTTTTAAAACTTTACTATTTAAAATTCCTAAACTTCAATTAAACAGAACGTTATTTTTTGTCGACCTTTAAAGAAGTTAGAGTGCGTTTAGTGGCACGGCAGGGACTATGTTTCATCGGAACGTAGAGGGTTAAGAAATGCGAGCGTCCGCAGTTCTTTTTTTACGCGGGTAGCAAAACTTGTAGCGATCCGACGCGGAACTCTTCTACCTGCTCTAGTAAATATCTAAACTGCTGCAGATTTATGCTCTATCACTTCGGTATTCGGAGACTTAGAAATTTTAACAACGTGGGACCTCTCTCTTGGTTTGGATAAGTAAATGGGAGTGGGGATTCCAGGCACTCCGTCAATTCATTGGGGAAGGGCCGAGGGGGGGGGTCCACATTACGGCTGTCGGCCCACATTGGTATTTTACCAGTCAACAGCTGAACTGAGACCCTTAGACAATAAAACCTGCGAATTCTCTGATTACCCCTATTCCAGTTACAGCCGTGTGAATGCTACACTCTCATAGGACAATTTCGTTTTTCTTTGTATTTGTGTGCCTGTGTGTGTGTGTCTATGTTGAACTCTAGTATGTTTGGCTTCTCTCTGTTTTTTTTTTTTTTGTTGTTGATGTATTTGCACTGGTCCTTCAGTTTGGTAAGCTGTTTCTGCACAGAAAGTAGTTATAATTTATGGACGTTCATTACAGAATAACAGTCTTGGCCAGCACGGTCCCAAATGCGCGCTTAACTTTTCCTTCTCTACATGTTTTATGGCTTCGTTCTGTTTATTGGAAAGGGAAAGATGCCTGCCCTAACTTGAATTTATTGTGCATCCTATGGTGGGTAGAAAAAACACGCACACAAGTCCGCCAACCGTGTATGTAGGTGGTTTTACGTTTCTTGATATCATAGTCTACGACGAAGGTAAAAAAAAAAAAAAAAATGTCTAGTGCTAGTTACCTCAGAACTGTTTTAAATGTGAATGTAGAGAAAAAAAAATATATATACATTGTGCTGTCAGAGTTGCAAGCCAATGCATGAATATAGAGAAAAAAATATGGGTTTTAGAGGTCCCCTACTTATGACATCACTTTGTGTCTGTATATGCAAATTAAATGTGTCATTTGCATATCCAGACACAAGGTGATGTCATAAGTCGGAGACGCTAAAACATGTTTTTTTCTTCATTCATGCATTGGCCTGCAACTCTGATAACACAAATGTATAGATCATTTTTTTTTTTTTTTTAAATCCTCTATACTGATAGTGTGAACATTATTTAGTCTCTTGAATTCACTGGTTACTAAAAAAAAATGTCAAAATACTAGCATTATAAAATTGTGGCAGTTGTTAAATGAAACACAAAATGACCCAGGCATACTTGCTATATGAAACATGTAAAGGAGCATAATCAACATAATCAAATAAGTTGGATGGAGAGTCTAATGATATTCACAGACATTGCCAAAGTCACTGGTGTCTTTATACCAACACTTTGCCTTGTCCTGATTCCGATCTCGATGTCCCGTTGTGTTGTCAGTCTGACCTTCGGCAACAAAATGAAGAGATACCTTCATGTACAACAGTATATACTATATCAATGCAAAGCCCGCTAGCATAGCATTAGAAATGAGGGAGGGCACAGTTCATTAACGCAGCCGCTTCACTGTCCCCTCTCGCGCGATGGCCAGTTCATCATGGGACAGGTCATCGCGGGACAGGTCATCATGGGACAATTCATCTTGGGATCGCTGGAGGTGAGTATTATTAAGGCTTAATAGGGGTTAATTTTAGTATCGGGGTTCGGGGTTAGTATTCGGGTTAATTTTAGTATTAGGGTTCGGGGGGTAAGTTTAGTATTAGGATTCGGGGGGGCTTATTTTAATATTAGGGTACGGGGGGATTTTAGTATTAATGTTCTGGGGGGTCACTTTAAGGGGGGTTTGTTTATTAGGGGGGTTAATTTATTGGGGGCTGTACGTTTTGTAAGGGCTGACTGTCATTATTTCTCTAAATTTATAAAACATGGGGGAGTGTTACTTTTTGTTACTTACAATATTGATATTCCCTACAATGATCGGATTTGCAAACCGTAAAATAGTCTTTCTTTGGATCTACAGCTTTCTGTAGACAAATATACTAGTCGTTGTGTATGAAAAATATACAACCACTAGTTTTATGGTGGTCAAACTGCGACTGATAATGCAAATCGCATGATTCCTGACTAGCTTTCTAGAATGGCAAAGAATTATGGTAGGTGTAGTCCAGAAACAGCTGGAGGGGGCCATAGCTGGACTCCTAAGATTTGGGGGAATGATGGCTAACATCATTGTCCACCATATTGAGGAAAACTAGGTTTTTTTTATATTTCAAAGATCCAGCAACACAAATTTCGAGGGACAGGGGAAGGATAATCCGATGATTCTCTTATAAACCAACTTCATTTGATAGACATAACTTGGAGCCCTAGAGGGGCAAACCGTTAGTACCAGAGCTTCTCCAAAGGAAGTAAATCCATGGATGAAAGAACCATCGAGAGAGCCTCTTCATCCACCACCTCTATAGACTATTAATTTATCTGTGCACATATTAGGTAGCCTGGGATATACGTGTTTCCTATAAGTGTCTGTTGTGATAGGATTCAGGGAAATAGTTTGTTCGATGCACCAACTGTCTGGTTAGTCCATTGGATGGCAGATTGGATTCCTGGCAGGGGCAGCTCCAAAATCAGATAATCTAATGTGTCTGGTTAGATCTGAAATTTAAATTAAAAAAAAGTGTTCTTAGTCCTGTGGAGGGATATGTATGTGTATAATAATCTACAGACAATGTTTTATAATACACCTAGATGTGTGTAAGAAGTGTTGCTATCTACTGGGATGTAAAAGCTAAACATATTTATACCTATCAGGGTCCTCACTTTATGTATGTAAGAAGTGTTGCTATCTACTGGGATGTAAAAGCTAAACATATTTATACCTATCAGGGTCCTCACTCTATGTATGAGAGGGATTGCATTGGCAGCAGCTCCATTCATTATTACTGAAACATGGGATGCAAAATCTGTCACTGAATCTGCATGAAAGGAAGGCTTTACACTGAACCCCTATCTGTCTCTCCCACTTAATAACTTTCTGCATTTTCACGGACAACAAGGATACATTGTAATGGGGGCAGCACCCTGCCAAAGATAACAAGCTACAAAATGTAACAAACCCTTCCAAGGATTCCTAGAAAAATCCTACGGCAGCAGCAGAACGACTTGGAACGAACCAATTCAACGCTTGTTGTCTCCATCCCATCGTAACCTGATTGCCGTGCGTTGGCCTTCTAAACTCCCATTTTACTTCCTACGCACAGATGCAAATCCCCAAAACGTGAGTTTTTAAAAGACTCGAGCTGCTGTTTACCCAGAGCCCGGTTCAAAATAGTTTACTGAAACCTGTGCAAACGCCAGTGTTTGCATTGGTTGACTTTGAGGCTCTGTCCCAGTTTTTAGGACAAAGGTAGAGCTCGACGGGATTGGGGACCACAATCCTGCACTTCCAAGCTCCGCCTCTAGTCATTCTTATTTTCCTGGAGCAGAATTTTGGAGATATAGTTGTGTAATGCATATATATTTTTTTTACTTTAAAACAATATATGAAATATTCATTTTATTGACACTCTACTTTTGGTAAATGGCTCCTGTAGACATTTGGGTAATCTAGACTCTTGGATTATTTGCTCTGAAGGTTATGGTATATTTAAAAATCCAAAATCCATAATTACATTAATATTAGTAACTGCAAAAAAAAAAATCCACAAGCATTTCAGCACAAAGTTAAATTTACAGTATATGGATGCTGAAGACGAACTTCTAAAAACCTTGCAAATCTCTGGTCAGTGAGGGTTTTCTAACTTGAGTGCTTGAAACGGAGTGGCCGACTGCATGACGAACATTTATCCTGGTACTCAAGGACTGGAGTGCAGCCAAGAATGGGAACAAACTTCTACAGCAGCTGGAATTCCAGATGTTCCCATGATGCTTAGCTTGTTGAGCATCACAAAGTTGTAGTTGGAAGCAGCTGCAGTGAGGGTTTTATCCTACCCCAGAGTATATTTCCCTTAATAAAAGTAAGAAGAGAGAATCTAGAATACAAACACTTTCTCTGGTTTGTATTTGTACAACCATTATAAAGAAGAAAAAAGAAGTCTACTCTGACTAACCTTGGCAATCTTGGCCAGGGTTGAATGCTTGAAGCACATGGTCAGGATTTCTTGGGTACGAGAATGTTAAAATGAGTAAGTCAGCATATTGACCAAACACTGGCTTTTGGTTGCTTTGGGGGAGTTGAGACATTTTGTTACGGGTTCTTCCATTTTTTTTTCACAATGTAAAACAATTTTAACTCGAACATTTGTGAAATGTGTTCAGAAGTTTCCTAAATGTATAAGCTTTGGCAGATATCATATTTTTTTACTTCAGTTTCATTGAAAGATTATGTCAAGTGCAGGCTTTGGAAATAAAAATGCTTTAATGAAAGAATACAAATAAAGTATCAGGTAAGCTGTGTCGGGGGTCGGACATGTTTAGAATCTTGGGTCGGATGAAGGAAGATCTTTCTTCATCTGAGCCAAGATTCTAAACAATATGGCTGACCCTTGGCAGAGCAATACAGGGCAAAGAGGGCTCAATAAAGTACTTTGTTAACATTTATATTTCAAATTCCTACATTTGATGTAATCGTTCAATTGAACATAATCATTTTTTGCCGACAGTTGTCTTTTAAGACTCCCGTCGTTAAGCGCAACCTGGGATTGTTCCCACATGGTACAATGCCTTTGACACGTATATATACTGTATCATTTATTAAATAGTATTACAAACTAGTGATTAAGTATTGTTTGGGGAACTGACGCCATTTTTTTTTTTTTTTTAATCAAGCTGGATCTCGGGAAGGGAGAGAAAATTGGGATACCTAATAGAGACTTATTTATCCTCTGTGGCTAGTTGCCAAAATCTTTCTGTAAACCAGCCAGTCCTCCACACCCTCTTTTCCCGGTGCCACCCCAAATCGACAGTGAGACTTATTACCAGAGCGATGCAGATTATAGATGGTAATTGTTGCTCTCTCGAGATCTGGAACAGGGCATCTCATTCATAGCTCGTTGGATGCAAACACGCAGACTCCTGTCCACCCCTTGCAGAATGAAAGTCCATGCTTAAAACAGTTCCCTGACTTCTCTTCTTTTTTTTTTTGCTGCAGTTCAAGGCTGCAGTGGCTCAATACAAGAGCGCTGTTGATCATTGTGCAAAATAAGAACTTCACATTGTCTTGTTCCGATTTTAACCCTTGCCCTGGAGCAGAAAGCTTATAGTACGTAGAATAATACAGATAATACTATGCTAAGTAATGTTTATTTGAGTATGAAGGGTCCGAGGTGAGAACAATGACATTAGTGCAGGTTACAATGATACAGGGATTTTTAATTTTTTTTACCCCTTATAATACAACACTGGAAGTGGTTTTGTTTGTATGTTGGATTTTAGATTTTTTTTTTTTTTTAACTTGGCTTCTTAATGATTCTACAATGGAGTACCGTTCAGTAGAACGACTCTCCACTGGGGGAGGAGGTATGCATCTCCTCCCCCAGTTCCTGGACGGGTGCCGTGTGATTCATATGCGCACAGCTCAATGACTGAGAGAGATGACCATCGGACCACAGAGCAATGCTCCGTGAAAGGGAGGTCCCCGTCGGTTGTTTTTTTTTGCAAATAACTTTGGCATGGTGCAAATTCTGCCTCACTAAATGAAAAATTAACTTTTTATTCCATCAAAAATAAACACGTGTTGGAACAAAACATCGAGGGGCGTGTACTAAAAAAACGCAAATGTATTTTATGTGCGAAACTATTTTTGCGCTTTGCTCCTATTGCAATGTACTAAACATTTAACACTCCAATAGTACATACGCGCAAATGGCGAATAAAAACTTGGATGAATAAAAACAGGCAATTTGGCCAATACCAATTTTTTTTTTTACCTCTTTTTACCGCTAAAAGCTGGCGTAATTTTCACACACAAATAAGAATTATTTTTCAAAATATATTCGCAAAACTCTTTACCGTGCGCAAATATAATCGCAATTTATTAGCGCAACCGGAAACATGCACGCTAAATAAAAAACAGAAGAGGCGCAAATCAGGGAAAAAAGCTCAGAATGTTACAAATAGTCGCAAATTGCTCCTTACTCATGTTTTACCTACTTTTGTTCCCCACTGCACTTGACCCCCATAGTTTTTACAAAATGCCAACAAGGAAGTGGGAGATAAACTTTATCAGTGTAATGGGGCACATTGGATAAATGGGGGTGGAGATGTAATTAAAATGAGGGATAGCCAGTAGATTTAGAAATGGAAAACAGGCTGATGAGGTAAAACAAGGTCACCTCTCGACAGAGAGTCTGACTTTATCTAAATAACTTACCCCCGGCACATTGGACGGAGCTTGGGAGGTCGAGGTTCTGCACTACTGCGCATGTGCGGTGCGTAGGCACTTTCACTCACACTGGCATGTGAAGTAGCCGGTCCCCGGTGTCCCAGACACTAGAGACTTCCATTTTTACTGTAAAGGACAGAGATAGAGCTCAGAGGGACAGTGGGATTGCCTCCCAAAATCAGGACAATACTGCGCAACGGGACAGTTGGGGGACAAGAAATAACCAGTGTCTCTATTCTATAGCCTGTGGCTCGTTTAGCTGGTCACTATCATCTTGTGTGCTGTAGAAATATTATTTACTTATTACAAATCCTATTTTGCCGTGTATACTGGGAAACAAAAAAGGGCTGGGTGGCAATTATTTTAAACTCACAGAGCTGGGGGACATTGTGATGCTGTGGCAAGAGCTGGGGGGCATTGTGAACCTGTGGCAAGAGCTGGGGGCAGTGTGACACTGTTAAGGGATTTAGGACATTGTGACACTATTGCAATTAAGACAAGAGCTGTGGGGCATTAGGACAATCTGACACAGTAGTGTCTCAATGCCGCACCGTGCTTGCCACAATGTCTCAATGCCCCACCGTGCTTGCCACAATGTCTCAATGCCCCACTGTGCTTGCCACAATGTCTCAATGCCGCACCGTGCTTGCCACAATGTCTCAATGCCTCACCGTGCTTGCCACAATGTCTCAATGCCCCACAGTGCTTGCCACAGTACCCCACTATGCTTGCCCCCTGTGCTTGCCACAGTGCCACACTGTGCTTGCCATAGTGCCACAGTGCCCCACTGTTCTTGCCACAGTGCCGCAATGCTATACAGTGCATCGGCAGACTGCTTTCTCCACATACTCGCGCACCCCGTTGGAGCACCAGGTGTCACATAACAACTCAGTGCTCTGAACTGGAAAGTAATAGCCACCCTCAACTGCCATGAGAGGATAAACTGCAGGGAGGCGAAACACGGTGAAAATAGTTGTTTTTGTTAAAAAAAAAAAAAAAGTTGGCTTGTGTGACTGTGTGTGTCTGTGTGACTTTGTATGTGACTGTGTGTGTGTCTGTGTGACTTTGTATGTGGCTGTGTGTGTGACTGTGTGCATCTGTGTGACTGTGTGTGTGTCTGTGTGACTGTATGTGTGTCTGTGTGACTTTGTGTGTGTGTGACTGTGTGTGTCTGTGTGACTTTGTATGTTTGGCTGTGTGTGGGACTCTCTGTGTGTGGGGAGGGAGGAGGTTGAACCCAGGCAGCACAGTGCCTCAGGCCAGCTGTGAGTGCATCCCATGCCGACAGATCAGCAGCAAACTGGGTGTAATTATGTGCCCCTGCAAGGGAGTATCTGAAATCTAATCATAAAGGTTAATACAATACTCCTTTAAAGATACCACCCTATATTTCCATGGAGTAGACTCTGTATCACAAATAGCAGCATACCAAGGTTTGTAGGGCCCCCCATAATGAACAGCTGGTATTTGCACACACAATGTATCTCTGTACAGAGGTAACTGTGCATACACAGTGATATAATGTGCTGTGCATATGTGCCAATGCAGTTTACTATTGGAGTCTATGGAGAGAATGGTCACAGAGCAAAGATCCCTCCTACACCCCAATAGCATGAACACAAACTATTGCTGAAGATGTGGTAGGGAATTAGGGACTGAACAATAAAATAAAAAAAAATGCATTATTTAGTTATGTAACATAGTCACATAAGTCCATCAAGTTTAATCCTTCTGCCTATCCTTCTGCTGTTGAGGAAGGAAAAAAATAAAATCCCGAACAAAGTGATTTTGAATTTTGTTGTAAAAACTCTTCTTTGACTCCGATGTCTCCTTGGATCAACAAGCTCGAAAAATATGAATGTTTATTCTATTATTTCTACCCCCAGTCTGTAATATGTTATTTCCTCTGTTTAATGATGCGTTATCTATCGTTACTTTAGGTGGCCTCCAAGGCTGGAGTTTATGACGTACTAAATCAGCTGGGATTTAGTGATTTTGAAAATCCCGAAGCCCAGCCATTGTGCCGGCTGCGTTCCCGCTGGCGACAGCAAAATGCCAACTTGCTTCCTTTCCGAGGAGAATTTATTTAAGATGTTTGCACATCTTGGAACAATTTTAAATCGCTTTTCTTATTATATGACTGCTTTTTTTTTTTTTTTTTTTTGGAGCCTGCGAAGACTGCCTTAGAGATCTTGTTTGAGTTTAAGAAAAACAAGACCTGCCACTCAAGACTATTTTTTTTTCTTTTTTTGTAGAATTATTATGATCACAAAAAAAAAAAAAAAGATATCAATCTATATTTATGGAAAAAATATCATCCACTTGGTTGAAAAGACAGTAGAAACATTTTTTGTAATATTTTTTTTTTTGTAATTTTATTTCTGGGGGTTATATGTTTTTTTTTGTTTTTTTTTTTTGTACAATATAGTGTTTAAAACAAAATGTTCCACCAAAGTAATTTTTTAAAATGTATTATTATGACAAAAGAATTAGCTGAACTGATAAATAAAATATTCGCTAACTGTTTGTTACAGACCTAAATAATGCAGTTAATCCAGGTTAGTATTTATCTGCCCTGTTCCTTTCTATGGCATTTTTATTTGAAAAGGAGTGTACATTTAATTTCTTTATTAAATGTAATAATTGTATGCCCCAAAGGCCACCAAAGCCATCAATTTATTCAAAAACATGATTACAATTATATACGTTTTATTTTTATTAAAGATAATCAAAATGTCTCTGATTTTATAAGACGTAAAGACAGAAAAGTTCCATAAATATATAGACTTTTTTTTGGAAGGAGATTTTGATAACTTTTTAACAAACAGTTTGGATTTCTTATTTTAGTGTATAGAACTTTGAAATGCGTCAGGTTTTCAAACATATATTACGATGATTGGATTTCCAGTCTAGTCTGGCATTTTACTGTCCTGGTATCACTACCAGGACACGACCACTAGGAAGTAGAGGTGATATATAAACTTAATATTTAAATAATTAGATTTTTTTTTTTTTTTATATATAGGGAAAGAAATGAGATGGGGAATATAACATTTCACAAAGCCCTGTCCTAGAATGCACTGTACCAAAGGGGATTGGCGGTGAACACAAGATCTACTGCGCCCGTGTGCTTTACAAACATGAGAGATTTTAACAATTCTTATTCATTTTCAATTGATGAAGGGGTGACTGACTACAAAATAAATAAACCAAAAAATACTAGAGTACATATTCTGTTTATTGTAATGTCCTGAACAAATAATTATCATAGGACTGCAAAAAATGATGTTATGTTTAATTTAAAAATGTAATAAATGGAAATTTACGAATATAGAAACACAGTACCTTATCGTGCCCTCTTTGGTCCATATAGTTCCATCAGGGGGCGGACATGTTGTTTAGAATCTTGGGTCAGATTCTCCTTGATTTGACCAAAATATCTCAAGATTCTAAACAACATGTCCGCCACTTGATAGCGCTATAAGGAGCAAAGATGGCTCAGTTAGGTACTTGTATTTGTATTCTTCAGTTAATGCATTTCTATTTTTTTTTTTTTCCCATGGTGCCGTTATGATCATTTGCAGAGGGATTTATCAAAATGTAGCCTCTAAGGCAGGGTAAATACATTTACACTGAAAATATTCAAGGGCATATTGAATTCCCATTAATATTTTTTTTTTTTTTTTTACCTTTTAAAACACATTGGAACACAAAAGGAGAACCAACAGTAAAAATGGACAAAACCCCCAAACCAGTGACACAGTCAACAAAACCTTGTTTATACTGTGATTGTACAGAATAACAAACTGTCTATACACTGCAAGCAAAGGCACAGATTAAGAGAAAAAAATGTGTTGTATGTGTGTCTCCTTTTAATGACATCACCTTGTGGCTTGATATGCAAAACCTAATTCCCATTCGAAAAGTAGTTAATTTGCATAACAAGGCACAAGATGATGTCATAAGGAAACCTCATGGATACTTAAAACACTCTGTTCTTTAAACACAATGTATATTATTATTATTTTTAATTCTCTGTATTCCCCGTATACACAATGTTTCAGCGACAGAGGCCCTTGTCAGATGGTAGGGTAATAAACTTTTTGTAAGCTTGTAAATAAATTGGGATTACAAAAGTCTATCTGTTTCCATTGTTTTTATTCTGATTTAATACTTTGCTATGTGTCTCCCCTGGCTAGACACATCTATTTGACTCTGAATGTAAGTTAAATGAGACACATAAAAAGATATGGTGTACAGAAAATAAAAATTATTAAGATCCAGGCGAGGTGATTATTTTTATTACATTATAAAGGACCAATCTTGGTGACTTATATATTTACCAAATATATTGAAAAATGACCACGCTGGCTTAATAAAAATGCACATTGCTTCAAAGGACATCTGTAGGGAAACATTTAAGCTCTGTTTCATTGAAATATTGCAACAAGTTTAGGCATTTTACATAGAAATGAGAGAACACAAATAAAGTGCCTTATTGAGCCCTCTTTGTTTGTATAGCTCTATCAGGAGGCGGACATTTTGTTTAGAATCTGAGCCATCTGACCCAAGATTCTAAACAACATGTCAACCCTATGATAGAGCTGTACAGAGCAAAGAGTGTTGAATAAGCTACATCATTTCTTTTATTTTTATTAAAGCATGTTTATTTAAAATGTCTACACAAACAGAAGCCTTATTTTGTGTTAGAAAATGTGAGAGTCAATGGTTCAGTCAACCTTCAGAGAGTCTATCACAGCCACTGGAGGTCTTCTACTAACTTTTATTTTTTTTATTCCATTCTCACTACCCTTAGGAAATGGTATAGGTGGTATTTGGCTTACCCTGTCAAAGACCTTGAAGTAGCATATCTGCATAGTTCACACCTCCTAGGTACCTTGGAAAATGAGTGGGTAGTTGAGTTTTGTGGTGGGTAACGTTTACTGTGTCTGCTCGGAAAGGCGAGACTAGGAGAGCTGCCAGAAAGTCTGTAGAGAAAGGCAAATCTGGAGAGAGAAGTCATTCTTTCGACAAAGCAATGGGGAGTATTGATAATGTAACTATAGACCAAGAATATCTAAAAGGGAAAGGTTACATGGTGAGTGTGATTGTACAAATGTGCGTCACAGATTGGAAACAATACACATGTATATCCTCCAGTCCTTATTTACATAAAAATACACTGACTAAATGAATTGTGGTGATCTACTCTGATTTTTTTTAGACCTACTTTGGCCTAATTACTCACGGTGGACATCTATTGGGGTCTGTGATGGATAATTTAACCACTGACAAGACTGTGATGAAATTTTTGTACCCTTTTCGTGACAATGGCTGTTTTTACTATTTCTGCGGTGTTTGTGTTTACCTGTAATTTTCCTCTTTCTCCTTTAATGTACACATACATACTATGTACTGGTTTTATCTCTTTCTTTATATACCATTACTTTCCTCATATAATTTATTGTAAATAAAAACATAAAATATGAAAAACAAATCTTTTACACAATTTTAAATGGTAAAAAAAATACCCCATATAAATATTGTCTAATATTTGTCCTGAGTTTATAAAAAAAAAAACACCTTTGCATGGTTTTCTGATTTTTTTTTTTTTGCATAGGGCAATAACCATTTTCTCCTACAGTGAACCTTAATTATCACCATAACCCTAAATCTAACCATAACCCATCAGTAACCCTAAGTGAAATCCTAGCCTTAACCCTAGATATAGGGTTAATTTAGATCGAGGATTGCTTTATTGCTCTAAAGGCAGCCCAGCAATGGGAACAGAGTGACGAAAGTGATCTCTGATCACTTCTGTCACTCTTGTCGGCTACAGGGCAGCGCCATCTCGAGGGGCATGGTGCCATCCAATAAGGCGCCCACAATCTATCCTTGGGGTGATCATGGTGCTCTGGGGGTTAAATTGTGGTGTTGCTTGATGCGTCGATGACCCGGCTCGACCACTGATCACTGCCATTCACGCAGTGACATGTTTTCTCTGACGTACCCGGTCCATCCATTGTCTCCAAGGGGTTAATTATGTTCTATGGTACCTTCACAGACCTTGCCATAGACACTAGTGTTCTTATACGGACACTGTACCTATCTCAGGAAATAGGTCTATTTAATACCTACATACATAATAACAAAGCATTGTTATTGACAAGTCTGAGGACACATTGGCAAGTCTCAGTGCAGATTGGCAATTCTAGGGATATGGGCATGCCTTGGCAAGTCTGGGAGCAGATTGGCAAGTCTGAGTATGTTTTGTCAAGTCTAGGGATATATTGGCAAGTCTAGAGGCAGTTTGGCAAGTCTGGGGATGCATTGGCAAGTCTGAGGATATATTGGCAAGTCTGGGGATATATTGTCAAGCCTGGAAGCAGATTGGCAAGTCTGGGGATATATTGGCAAGCCTGGAGGCAGATTGGCAAGTCTGGGGATATATTGGCAAGCCTAGAGGCAGATTGGCAAGTCTGGGGATATATTGGCAAGCCTGGAGGCAGATTGGCAAGTCTGGGGATACATTTCCAAATAAAAGAAAACGCATTTTTATTTTCTATGATAAAACAGTTTATATGTGAAGGAACTTTTTATTCCTTAATTTCGTATATTTAGGCTTTTTCTTTTTTTCCCCTAAATTAATATCCAAAGCTTGAGGGGCCATCTTATAATAAGGGTTGTCTTATTTGAGCAAATATGGCATATTTTTTGTTTTACATAGTTTTTGGCAGCATCTCTAAAAGTCTCTACCCAGTGGTGCTATGTGCCAATTGTGTTCAAAGGTCAAACCATCCACCAATGAGAAATGATGTGCTCGTATGCACAATGTAGTAGCTATGCAATTTCAACCGGTAAAGGGAAAATATGGCGAAGCAGATTGCGAAATGCGTGTGACATCAAGGGCTTGACATGGATGTCTGATCGGGAGGCCGGTATCAGAAGCACTACTGATGAGCTGATACATCTGAACACGGACAGCTCTGAAAATTGTAAGAGTCTCTCTTACAGATTCACCAAACATAAACTACTGCTATATTTAATATACTACACCAGTGCTTCTTAAACATGCCCTCAAGGACCACCAACGGCCCAGGAATGAGGTTGTGTTTAAATAAGATTTTGTATAACATCTGGTGTGGTTGCCTAAGTGTTAGGAAACCACATCAGGTGTTTTCCATATTCTTATTTAAACACAACTGGGTAATCCCAAAATCCCGGACCGTTGGGAGTCCTTGAGGACAGGTGTCAGAAGCACTGTGTTATACTATGAGGTTTCTTTGATGTATCTTCTCTTTTACATATCTGCCGTGGGGAAGTATATTTATTGTCCCCCCCCCCCCCCCTACATAGATGGGCTAATTACTGGATTTTTCTAGCGCAACCCAGATCAAAAATCCACCGCGATTAACGAGACTCAAAGGATTTTTTTCACTCTTCACCGGGAGCATCTCGTCCCCCAGTATAGTATTTTTGCACATGATCTAGCAGCCCTATCTCCGCTAATCTCTTCTGAGTCAGCAGTCACTATCCGCATTCCAGTCATGCCAGCTCACAGTCAAACAACCGCAGTCCACCATCCTTTCTGGACCCCTGCCATTCAGAAGCAAGGGAATGCTTTACACAGGGTGTGCACATATATCGCCACGTTACCTTTCTATACTTAAAAGGAAATTAAACAAATATATGTTTACTTGAGAGATATCAAGTGTAGGCATTTTAAATAGAAATGCTTTAATGAAATAATACAATAAAGTACCTTATTGTGTGTTCTCTGCTTGGTTAGCTCTATCAGGGGGCGGACATCTTGGGTCAGATCTTCATAAGACCCAAGGTTCTAGACATCATGGCTGCCCCCTGATGGAGTTATGGAGCTATAGAGAGGGCTCAATAGGGTGTTGCATTTATATTCTGTCATTAAAGCATTTCTATTTAACATATATTGAAGTCATCTTTCAATTAAACAGAACACAAGTTTTGCCGACGGTCATACTTAATAATTGCAGCCGACCTGCTCTCAGAAACCTCTGTTTCAGCAAGGACTGTCCATCAACAAAAAGGTTATTAGCTTCACTATTTTAGCAAATGCATGGGTCGAGAGGGCAGAGGAAGGGAATATCCTACCCTGATAGGTTGAACCCTACTGCTTTAGCAGTAAACAGCTTTGAGGTGCCCAAGCATCCTACAAATCCAGCTAATGGGCCAAAAGTGGATCTGAGCTTATTTTAGTAAATTGCTAAGTAGATATTGGGGACTAATGAAAGTATTCCGATTTTTTTTTTTGGGGGGGGGCGGGGTCAGAAATTGTCCAGACTAGATATTTCTTATCTGCCGACACATTCTATGTTTCTATGTTCAGGTAGGTTCGTAGTCGCACTTTAAAAGGTCAGTATAGTAGCTGGTTTACCAAATATAGAAACATAGAATGTGTCGGCAGATAAGAACCATTCGGTCCATCTAGTCTGCCCAATATGAAGACAAGAACTACAGGTCACAGCCTTGGAGTGGTCAGCTATAGATAATTAAATCGTTTTGGGTGTATAATACCCATAAGGAATGGACACTGTGTATGATTACATCCCTGATCAATTATAAATTGGAAAAAAACAACTTATGTAACTGAAAGACTGCATCAAGGGGAGATATTTTAAATAGAAATATGTTAATGTCAGAATACAAAGAAGGTACCTTAGTACATACTATGTATGTGTACATTAAATGAGAAAGAGGAAAATGACAGCTATACACAAACACCGCAGAAATGTTAAAACAGCCTCTTTGGCTTGTACAACTCTTTCGGGTGGGCAGACATGTTGCTTAGAATGTTGGGATGGATGAGGAAGATCTCACTGAAGATTCTAAAAAACATGTCTGCCCTCCGATAGCTATACTTAAACAGAGTAAAAGAGGACTCAATAAGATATACTTTATTTGTATTCCTTCATTAATGCATCTCTATTTAAAATATTTACACTTAATGCAACCTTTCGTTTAAACATTATAAACATAACCTCATTATTTACCTACTTTTCAACAAAGAGCAAAAGTCACCCAACAATCCTTCAAACTTGTGCTATTGCACAGCTAGAGTTAAAAGCTCAGCCAGTGCCTTGCTGGGCACATATAACTTGTACCTGCTCGGCTGTAGGATGTACAATGCAAGTGAGGAGGAACCAATGAATTAATCAAGGAGGGGATCTCACAGGATCTACCTTCAATAATTAATGGATTTCCTTTTGAACACTTGAAATTTACATTCAACAGGGCAGCATGAAAAAGTAATGTCTCCCTCAAAAAAAAAAAAAAAATGGCCGACCATACAGCTGTATGCATAGAAGTAGAAGGAGCTAAGGTGAGATGTATTAAATTAGCTAGAAAACAGTAGTAATTCAGAAAAAGTGATTGAGAGGGATGGCTGTTTAGGATGCAAGTGCTAAAACAGGGGAAAGTGTATACAATAAATACAATAAACACTATAATCCAGGGGAAAAATACATGTAGAGAAATACTTTTTGATTAAACAAAACCTATTACTAGTGACTCTTTTTCTAACATTATCAATGATGGGAATTAAAATCAACCAAAAAGTAAATAAATATCCATTTGGATCATAGATTTTGTTTGTATCGCAGCTTCTACCAGTCTCATAACATGCCATCACAGAATAAATTGGTAACCCCTGTTTTTCATATAATTGCTGTCAACACGAATATGTGTTTATTGGTGTTTTATAAGGTATAACAAGTTAGAGTATTGAGGTCATCTCTGTTACAGATCCTGGGTACTTTCCCTTTATATGTAATAGAGGTCTTCATTAATAGCCCAAATAAAATCATTTGTACCTTAGAGGATGTAAATCGGATCGGACCACTGTCAGCAGTACTATAATATGCATAACATAACTAAAATTCATGCTACTATACTATGGCACTGAATTAATGGCAAACAAAACTGTGTAATTTTCTATGCAGTTATAAAGTCTCCACCAACGAATGACTGCTTTATATGTTCGTACAATCAAGGAAGGGTTGGCAATTGCTCCCTGGTTTGCCCTCTAAACCTGACTCACTGTAAATGCCCCAGTACGGAGGCTAGTTAGCCATCTTCCTCAGAGGAGTCTCTGGTTGGGGTCAGTAGGTTAGCCTAGGAAAATAAAATAAAAATAGTAGAAAATAAAATAACAAACAATATAATGCAAAGGTAAAATCTGTGACCATTATAAGGATATAAAATAATGTGATATACATCACTGTAATCAAGCAGAAAATACCTGAAGAGGTTTAGCAATACAAGAATAACTGGTATGTGCTGATAAAGTGTTTTTATTGAATATATTACTTTTCAATTATTAAAGAGATTTATACATATCCTTTCCTGCCCAGAATGATCATTTTATATCCCATTATTGGACCCATATTTTACATTTGTGTTAAATAGTTTATATATATATATATATATATTTTCTGTTTAAATTCCCTTTGTTTCCCTTTTCCTTTTCCATTGAATATAGAGTCAGATAACCCATTAATTGAGTACCATTTGGGGCGACTGAGAACCCCTACAGTTTTTAGACTAGCAGTTCTTGATACTCCCTTTCTTTTTTCCTACTGAGCCCAGTGAACTCACTTTTTATCGTCACATACAAATATATAAAAACTCCAGGAGAAGAACTCCTGCTTCTGAGATTGCTAACTGCAACTTAATAGTGAACCATCACGAGAAGAGCCAACTGTCACTTCCTGAGAATGCCAATCCCAGGCTTACTTTCAATATCACAACCAATAATAGGATTTCTAGGTGACCTTTTCATGGATAAAGGAATCACAATAAGCATATTAATTATGATATGTAATGCATTAAATCGCTTTTGGTGTCTGGGATTTCCCTTTAAATTTAGAATTATATAAGTGCCTGATAACTGATATCATATTAATGGAGAAAAAGGGAGAAAACAAATACATTTCTAAATAAGGTGTTCAAAATCTAAGTTATATAAAAAATAAAAAAGCTTTGCTTTTTTTTTGCAGGAGGAAAAAACTCTGCCCCCAGGTTATTTTGTATTCTAACACATACTATAATTAAAAAGAAAAATACAAAGGTACAAATAAACTGTGTCAACACTAAAATCACTTGAACGGAACATAAAATATCTAGTGAACCTTTTCCACTTAAGTGTGAGCTCTGAATAAACACCATGTCGCTAAGAAACCAAGAAGCATGGAAAATTTGACATAATATAGCCATACAGCAACTTCGACATCTATAGCAGGCATAAATGAATAGGGAGGCTTTGAAAAACTTCGACATAGGTTTCTCTGTGTCAGATTGTTACAGCAATGATAAAGCAGTTGTTCATGCAAGGTGTATATGGGAACATTTATAAAGAATAGAAAATTACCTATAATTCCATCTTTCCATGTAGAAACACAGACTTATTATTTGGGACACACATCTTTTTTTAACCCCTTCTTCTCTAGAATTAGAGCTAAAAAAAATATTGTCTCCCTTTCATTTTAGTAATCCTGAAATGTACCTTGAGCGATATAGGTGGGTTCACTTTTTAGATGACATTACCATTTATTTATATGGCACCAACAATTTATGCTTTGTTACAGAGTATAAAAAGCGAGTTACAGAGAAAACTAGACAAACATATTCAAACTAAACATGAGGGGGCTCTTCTCGCAAGCTGATATTCTAAAGGGGATGGGGAACATGAGAAACATAAGGTGAGTGAAGAGGCAGGAAGAAAGTGGTGGTGGGGGGGTAAAATTAAATTATGACAATGGGATGTATTGGGGAACATTAAACAAGAAAGAGAGGAAAATTACAGCTAAACACAAACACCACAGAAGTGTAAAAACAGCCCCAGTCACTGGGGTTAATAAAACACTATATAACATTAAGAAATGTATAACTATATGAAAGCTCTTCATACTCCACAGAGAACAATCTCCGTCTATATAAAAAATATGGCAACCTTGGACACAATATTCTCAGACTCATAACTCAATCAAACTTGACATAAAAAGAGACGTTTTTTTTTTTCCATTTTCTGTTTATTTTCTCCACCTTTTCTGTCTTTCAAATTCATTTCTTCTAATCGTTTAATTTCTTTTTAATTGTTTAAATCAGTAACACCTTTGTATTTCCTGATTTATTTTTGAAATCCATATACTGCCTCTTTCTACAAATGTTCTATTGTATTGAATTTCTATGCACTGCTTGATTTTATTTTAAGTTTCTGTATACAAATACATGCAAAAGCAATAAAATGATAATGATTAAAAAAAAAAAAGAAATGTATAATTATGCTTGGAATTGTTGGTGGTTGAGTGTTTTTAGGTCTATACCCCTTCCACATAAATACATCGATATAGGGAAGGCCGGAATTAACAGCCCCCTAACTGCAATATATAAGCTCTCCCAACGCACACCTAACCTTATAGCCACCTTTGACTTTCAGCCACCTTAGGACACAACACTCCGACAGACATGAGTACACTCTTCTCCAGTATTTGAGCAGAGTTGGCCAGGGATCATCACCATCGCAGCCACAGCCCCTTGATGCTCATCTATAACTGAGGTTGGAACTAAGAAGCATTTTGTCTTGGTTGGAATTCTACCCTTCCATGTGCTTATCCCATAGCACATTATATGCCAATCCGGGAATGTAGTGTAGACACATGAAACGTAATATGGCCAAGGCTTTCAGATGCAATGAGATATGCCAATAGGCTCTGAAGATCATTTCATAGCACCTTACAATTTCCCCGTCACTCAGGTAAGAGGGCTGGCAAGGGGGGCAGGAAGACGAATGCCACCTGTCAGTGCACCACTACTCACTTTTAAAATCCCCGTTTGATAACACTTCTGATCTTTCTACCCAGTTGTCTTGTCTATCAGTTTCTGTAACTTATCTGCCAACAAACCTGTCCTGCACGTCTATGTGTTGCCTATCTCCTAAGAACTTGATTAGAGTAATCTCCATTACTATAACAACAAGTCCTGCCTGTCTCTACAAGCCCCTCCTTATTGGAATGTCGATGAATTTAGAAGCCCCGGAGAAATTATTTTCAGTGTAAAACTACAAGAGAACTGTACATTGTGTTAAAGTAAAAATAAGTGCATTTCACATGTATTAAACACATGTACAACAGACAGAAAATAAGCCAGGTGGAACGGTCCCTTTTTTTTTTTTGCACACACATTAAATGCCCCATCACCCTCATTACATACCCCAACCAGGTCCATCACCACGATTAATTGGAAGGAGCTAAAGCTTGCTGAACGGTGGGGGAGGGAGCAAATTGCCGCCCTAGGTGAGTGCCTTGTTTGCCTTGTGGAAGATACACTACTGCCTACAGGTGAGTTTCAGTAAAAATATTTGCATTTTATGAGAAATTACTGTACTGATAACTACAGGGTTATGGTATGCCTGGGTCTGTGATTTTGCCTGCACATACTCTAGATTATTTAAAGACTTTTGAGGCCTGATCATGGCCATTAAACTCGTTTACATTCTTCGATTTACTTTATGATAGCTGTCAAAGATGTAAGATTTCATGATCTTTTTTAATTTAATTTTTTAATTTTATCAGAGATAGACTGTGTTATGTGTCTAACACGACAATTCATCAGGAGCAATTCTTGGCGTATGCACAAACATGCAGAAAATGTTCCTAGAAAAAAATAAAAATCTAATGTTAAACAATTAAAGGACCTAAGCCCAGTGGACACACAGCAGTCCTCCAGGAAGAGGATAAATCATGTCAATGAATACGGGGGATTGAAACACAAGGTAAAGAGACTACATTTCCAAAGAGAAAGGAATCCCTACCTAAAGCCTATTCATCTTAGCCAGATGGTGCCCATAACATAGTAATGTAGGTTGAAAAAAGACAGAAGTCCATCAAGTTCAAGTATTCTACCTATCATTCCAGCTTTTGATCCAAAAGAAGGCAAAAAGGAAGTTATTCCGAATTTTGCCTCCTAGGGGGGGAAATTCTTTCTTGACTCCAAAGGGCAATCAGATTCCACATTGGATCAAGAAGCTCTATTATTAATGCTTCTTCTATTATTAATAGCCCTGTATGTCCTGCTCTTCTAAATAAAAAATAAACAAAAAAACATCCAGACCATGTGTAAATGCATCTATTGTATTTGATAGCACTACCTCTCTTGGCAGTGAGTTCCATAACTTAACTTACCGTAAAGAATCCCTTCCTTTGCTGTCTATGAAATCTTTGCTCTTCCGGTCTCAGTGGGTGACCTCTTGTTCTTTGTACATTTCTGTTAATGAACAAGTCGCTGGAGAGCTCTTTATATTGGCCCTGCACAAATGTATATAATGTTATCATATCCCTTCTGAGACGCCTATTTTCTAGTGTATATAAATGCATCTTCTTTAGTCTCTCTTCATAACTAATAACAATCCCTTTTTTTAATTTTGTAGCCCTCCTTTGCACTTTTTCTAGTTCCATAATATGCTTTTTAAGGACTGGTGCCCAGAATTGTACTGCATATTCAAGGTGAGGTCTTACCACTGACTCGTAAAGAGGCAAGATTATATACATGCCAATATCTTATAGGCCCTTGCAGCTGCTGACTGGCATTGAGCACTGTTGCTAAGTCTGTTATCTACAATTATTCCTAAATCCTTTTTATTTTTATGGATCCTTTCTATCCATTTATCTTTCTGTCTATCAATCTCTGTACCATATCTGTCAGTAAATCTGTCTTGTCTGTCTATCTATGTCCATCTCTGATGCTAAATAGCATTATCTCTTCAATTAACAAAATGCATGGTGTAACTTATTTTAAAGAGATCCTAAATGTTTTCTTTCATTTGCACTTCTAATATAGGACGTTAATCGAAGGAAGCAACAGTTAGTAATACAAGGGACAATGTTTTATATATCCAAAACCGTTTTGATTTTTGGCACATGGAGCTAATGTCTACCACAGTTGCATTTTTACAAGTGTAATTAATATTTTAGTATGCAATTAATATTTCTTGGCTTGATACAGTTAATAAAAATATATATTTTTAAATATGTGTTAAAACTATGTCAGCAGAACAGGGCCACATTTTGATTAGTTTTAAAAAAAATGCTGGCATTGATCCTTGTAAAAAAAATAAAATAAAATACAGACTAAAATATTTCTATTTCTTTATTAAAGACTTAATATTTAAACATACACATGCATAGACTACAATTTCTGATAATTGACATGATAATGCTGTTTTGAGAAAATTATGGCACAAAAAAGTAAAAGAACAAAAGAATGTATATAGAAAATAACTAATAATAATAATAATAATAAATCTTGGATCGAATTAAGAAAGATCTGACCCAAAGTTCTAACCAACATGTCGGCTCCTTGATAGAGCTATACAAGAAAAGAAGATTAATAAGTTTTTGTTTTATTTGTATTATTTCATTATAGCTTTTATACCTAAATGCCTACATTTGATGCTATATTTCAGTTATACAGCCCTTCATTAAAATTGGTGCATTACCAATCATTAAACTGCAAATGGAACATAACATCTAAACCGAAAGAGAAATTGGATATGGTCAAAGTTCTCTCACTGCATATTTTAGCTTCGCTCAGGATTTGTCCAGAACCTATAATACTGACACATAATGTGACTAGATTACAGTTCAGTTATAACTAGACTATAAAATAAATGTCTAAGCTCTGTAATGAAACAGATCCCTTATCCTGGAATACAGGATGGTCTAAATCATGTATAATCAGGTACAGATGCGGACATCCAGGAGGGGGTGAGAGAGAATCCCAAAAAACTCTGGATTTATGACGTTTTGCCATTTACAGATAGACTGAGTTAAAGTAAAATGATTGAATGAATCTTACCGTGCAATTGAGCATTCCAATAATCATCTACAGACCTTAATTATTTTAAAATACCATTATCTATAGCGTTTACTCAATCTAGACACATCTGGCCCAAAATGGGGCCTTTGGCTAAACCCCCAAACTCCAGGGGGTTCATTTATTTATATCAAGGGGTTGAAGGCTATTGGCTAGCCCCCAAACTTGAGGGGTTTGGTGTATGTATATAGGGGGCCCTTTGGCTAAACCTCAAAACTGCAGGGGGGTTAATTTATTTATAGGGGAGGTTCGGGGCTTTTGAGTAGCCTCCGAACCCAGGGGTTTAATTTATTTATATACAGTTTTGTCTTTATATTATTTTTATTTAAATTTTTTTTATTTAGGGAGGACTTTGGCTATTTTCACAATGACCGAAGTCCTCCCAACATAGATAACTGTGGGGAGGATAGAGGCTACCATTTTGGTCATCTGAACCCAACGTGGGCGATTTTTATGCCAATTCGGAAGCATTTCTGAGTAGCCCAAATTCACATTGCAAAAAACCACAGACACAAAACTGACAATTCCCTGTTCTGTGTAAATGGTCAGTTTGTCACTAGATCTAGTGATAAAATATCTAGTGCTAAAGTATAATATAAAATATAAAGTAATACAAATAAGTACATGGTCCTTTCTATTCAGGCCTTTAATTTTTTAATTCCATTATGATCCAAAGTTGGGGGGGTTGTCTTATAATAATTTATTTTTAGCTATTTATATACTTTTTTTATTCCTTCTTGGCATAGAACAAAATACAAATCACTTTCAGTACAAAACATGTAAATAATAGATGTAGAAAATAAAAAAAAAAGTATATATAAACTAAGTCATTATTGATAGTTCATCGGGTTCAATATCTTTTTTTTCCTTACCGTAAAGAATCCCATTCTTTATTGTAGAAAAATAATCTATTTTCTTCAAGTCTGCAAGGATAACCTCTTTCTCCTTTCTACAGTTCTGTTCTGTGTGGGTCACTACAGAGCTCTTTGTATTATCCCTGTATATATTTATATATGGTTATGATATAATGTTGTTTGCTTGTGTTAAAAAAAAAACAAAAAAAAAATTCTCTTATTCTTAGTAACTAGGAATGTCTACTCTCCTTATTCATTTTATTACCCCCCTCTATAACTTGTTCCACTTCCGTAATGTCCTTTTTAAGACACCTCCTTGACTTGTAAAGAGACAAATAATGATATCTTCCTCCAGCATGCTTTGCAGCTGCCAACCAACATTGTACACTGTTGCTAAGTCTCTTGCCTACAATTGTTCCTAACTCATTCTCGTTCCAAAATTTCCCCAAAGAAACACCATTTTAAGTATATGTAGAAAAACTTGTCTACACTGAATGTAATTCGGCAGGGAACAAATATCAGATTCAGGCCGTATTTCCTTACCTAATTTGAGGTTCTACCGAGCAATCTGAATGTTATACATGGGAAAAGATTAAAGGCTGTACCAAATATTCCCCAATTTGTCAAGAAATGGGTTTGGGCACTTTAGCTGAATGTCACAAATCTTCGAAACGCGTCTACTCGGTATCCGTGAATTCGGGTCCGAATCTGCAGGTCGGGCCATTCAAATCCGAAGCATCACGGGAGCTCGGATTTGGAACATTTTTGCCAAAAAAACCATAGATTTTCAGTTACCCAATTAACGCCGATCCCATCGGCACAAACTCAGAATTCGATCAACATAGGCGGAATTCATCCATTTCAATTCTCCTGATGTGATTTGAGTGCCTTCAAAGTACACTTCTCACGTGGATATGCCCACATGTATGCCCTAATATAATTTCTGATCCAAATATCCAACACAGACACCAACGTGGTAATACAATGAAAGGGAAGGAGTACCCATGTAGAATTGTTCAACACTGTGGAAATGATGAATGGATTCCATGAACTGTGGAAGAGTGTGAGGTGTTGATAGTCCTTAATAACAAACACAAATAGATACGTTCAAATAAAAAATAAATGTAATTTATAATTTGTTTCATTAGAAAAAAATGTATTATAAATGATAAACAACGCCCAGGGCAGGGAGGGGACAGACAGGGGGCAGTGAAAGGGCGGTTGAAGAGTTTGTCAGTGGAGGAGTAGAGCTGGGTAATAGGAATGCTAATTAACCAAGGGTTCCATGGCTATTATCAAGATGCTACGATATGATTTACTAATCAGGATCTGATGAGGAGGATAACATATTGGGCAACTGTCCAGTCATATTGGCTTGATCTCCATACTCACCAGACTGACCTTGAATCACCAGTGCCGATGGGTTGTTTGGTGTGGGGATTGCCGTAGGAGCAGTGGTTTGGAGGCATCATGAATATCGAGTCAACCATTTTGCCTTGATGTGCAAGTTCTCTTGTTTCAATATACACTATGTTTGATGTGTTTTGCTTCATTCTTTTATATATGTAATTGTAGAAGATGCTAACAAAGCAACGTTTTGCCTCCTGCCAACTATACAGTTATATATTTGTGTCTTTGTGTAATATTAAAGTTCCACCAGGCACAAATTTACACTTTGTGTATTTTATTTGAAATAGAAATGTTTTATTGGAAGTAGATAACTAAAGTACCCTATTGAGAGCTCTCTTAGCTCCAAATAGCGCTACCCAGGGGGCAGCTATGCTGTTTAGTATTTTGGGTCAAATGGGTCAGATCTTCCCTTATCTGACCAATCATGAAAGAACATCTGACCCAAGATTCTAAACAACATGGCCGCCCCTTAACAAAGCCGAAAGAAAGCTAAAAATATAGGCACTGTTTTTTTAAGCACTTTCATTTAAGCAATTTTTTTTTAAAAATACAATCTTTCAATAAAATAAAACTTAAGTTGTCATTTTTAGATCAAAATTAAAGAAAAAACAGGAAACCCTAAATACGGATTACATTGCAAACCATTGACTATCACTTTTTACACGTTGTCAATGTACTTTGGCTTTATTACTTTCAAATGCAGATATTTGAAGCATTCATTTATTATCCCCTCTGTTTGTATCCATTTATGATGCACTAATCTATTAATTAAAGAACTCTAGGCCACCCACAAATAATCGAATGTGTTTGGAAACTCAAATGATATAAACAGCATTTGGAGGCATCTGCAGGGTTAGAAAATCTTGGAAACAATTATACTTAACTCCAGAGTATAATTAGAATGCAAAAAAACCAACATAATCTCCCTTGAGCATGTTTGCGTTCTATTTATACAGCTGTATAGTGCAGTATCGATGCTCAAAGCCATCAACTTTTCCAGAATATTCATTATTTTCTCTCTTGTTATTCCGATCCCCTATGGGTCCTGTAATACCATCACTTAGATCGGAGTCTTAGTTGTCGCCTACAGTTTAATTTGGTTGGCTCTCAACCGATGGGTCACACTAAAGGAACATAGTCTCAGTGTTAATAAATTTGTTTCCTCTGCCAGGTTTCCATTTTGGATAGTTTCCAACTAGCAATGTCATATCGCTACAAAAAATATTTTTATACCATATCATCGCTACAAGTTCTAAAGTATTAAAAACCCATGGAAAACACATTAAGATAAACATACTAACTCTGTACCACACTGTGGATGATGAAATTTCCCTGGAAGCCATTTTTGTATCCTGGCGGCCATTTTGTCCTGCCGACTCCATTTTGTATGCTATTTACCAACTGAAGTGATTGGAATGATTGATTGTGGAGAGCGCCGTTTTAATCACACAGAGCAGGCCCTACCCTTGCTGGTTGCCTTCTTTTTGATTAAAAGCAGGGCTAAGCGTCAACATTGCTCTTGGTCGACAGTTGACTAATGTTCTATTAACCTTCACCAACCTGACCGCGGACACTGTTGTCCTTGTGCGGACACTTTGCCTCTCCCTGGGAGAGTCTGGGCTTGCAGCATGGGTAACCTCATAGTGATCGACAAAAATACAAGTGCCGGGGCTGTGCTCCGCATTGGAAAATTGGATAATACCAAGACTACAGGTGCTCAGCAATCACTTTTCAGTTGATAGTCGGCATGTAGATACAGAATTAGCAAGTATGAGAGGCGGAATTGGCCAAATTGGCAGATCTGAGGGGCAGATTTGGAAAATCTTGGGCGCAAATTTTTTTCCTACCTTTTAAAGTTGGGTGGGGCGGTTTGGGGACTCCAGACATCTGTTGGGTGTTCCATTGCGGACTTTTCAGTAGGTGGAAGTTCAAAGCTGAACTTGATGGTAGTTTTAGTGTTCGTATTAGGGTTAGGTGTATGCATCATCAGTGCCGAAATAGCCACACTGAACAGTCAGAACTGTAGTGTCCGCAATAATACATCCGCTCTGAAATCATGGGAAGAATAGCCATAGACACATCCATTCCTACCCCACTTTGAGCCCAAATTAACTCACGTAGCCCAAAAAAAATTCCAAATCTATTTTGAAGATACAAGTCAGCAACAAAACCTTTGAAAAAAACTTTTAATGGTTTCCAAAATTTGATTACTGAACTAGAGCCATCGTGGACCAGATGGTCGGACATATGAGGTAATGCTTTCAGATGTGCGGGCAATTGAGTTTGGCAGTGAAATGACACTGTATGTGTAATGGTAATTACATTAATATTTATACTAATTGACAACATGTTAAACATCTAATTTTGATCTCAGCAAGTTCCATTGTAGAAATACCTTATAAAATCTTACCAATGATTTGTAGAGAGGCAGAATTGTGTTTCAAAACCATAAAGTTATTCCCTTTTCAATGAGCCACAGCAGTTCACTTGCCTTAGCAGCAGCTTTCTTGAATTGTGCACAGCTTATTGTAACTATCCGTAGCCATATCCTTTTCCATAGCAGAAATTTCTCAACAACCATTTATTGTATAATTCAATTTTTTTTAACATATTGATTGACTCGTCCAAAACAACCTTTGATAGGCAATCTATTCCACAATTTAACTCTCCCATCCGGCTCTATATTTAGGACAAAATCGCCTTTCATCCAATATTGAGAGATACCCACGTGTTGTCTGGAAGGTACGATTTATAAAGAGATAGTGGATTCATCTTGAGCATACCTGACCTGTAAAGGTTTATCCCCACGGGAGATGTCTTTAGGAGAGAAAAAAACAATCCCAATTTGGATGGCCTTTTTTTGCAAACTGAATATTTCCATTCCATTAACAGTGGTTGAAGTCCTTCTCTGAACCCTTTCTATTTCCAGTACAGGTTGAAGGATTCTGGATAACTGGTCAATTCAGGTAATCAATTCTTTTCCCCAATAAGATATATTAAAGCCTCTCTGCTCTCATGAAACACAGTAATATCAATGTAAATACTGTATAGAGCAAATAAATCACTGTTACTGTGATGTAGCTGTGATGTGAGGCATCGTTGGGAACTTGCCGTTGGCGTGTCAGGTCTGCACATGTGTCATCGTATTACCCTCTGTGGGCGTGGGGGAATCCGAGCATGCATGGGAAGGCTATATCACAGCTTAAGAGGGGCTGGACACTAAATAAAGCTTTGGGTGCTTGCATTGTGACAGGTGTTTGTAGAATTTACAAATTATGGCAAAATCTGAAGATTATTTTTTTGGGGAGGGGATAACGGTTCCTCTTGGATAACGGATTTCTGGATAAGGGATACTCAACCTGTAATTGCCCGTTCTTCCATTTTGTGTAAATGCCTTTTGCAGAGAAACGACATCCTGCTCTGATTTTACTACCTTAAATAATCCTGTATCCTCTCCAAAAATTGAGATGTTGCTTTTCAGCACCTTCTTCCAGATCATTGATGAACACATTTTTAAAAAAAGACTTTAACCAAGTGGGGAATCCTTAAGCACTCTAGTTAAGGGGTCTATAACTGTTCTTCTTGTCTGTTTCAGTGCTGAACTGTTACTCCCCCTAGTGAAGTAGCTCCCCGACCCTACACCTAACCCCTATTACTAACTCTAAAACTAACCCTAATACCAACCCCAGTACTGGTTCTAACCCTAAAAGAAATCCCTAAAACAAACTCTAAAACTAACCCCTAAGCCTAATACAAACCCTAAAACTAACTCCTAACCCTAAAAATAACCCCCTAACCATAATACTAACCCTAAAACTAACTCCTAACCCTAAAACTAGCCCCCTAACCATAATACTAACCCTAAAACTAACTCCTAATCCTAAAACTAACACCTAACCATAATACTAACCCTAAAACTAACCCCTAACCCTAATACTAACCCTAAAACTAACCCCCTAACCATAATACTAACCCTAAAACTAACTCCTAACCCTAAATCTAACCCCTAATACTAACCCGCCAGATAAGATCCTTGTATACAGGACATGTTTACCCTCTGCAATCTGTTTTACAACCAGTTCTATCACCAAGTACAAAATCTAAACTTCTGTTTTAAATCTAGAATAGAGAAATAGTCCTATTATGAGGGTGATCTTCCCTTGGAACCACAAACCCATCTCTGTTTGCAAACTGAGAGAGACTCTCTTATTTTTGCAGTGTTCCCTGGGGTGGTGGTATGTAAAGACGAGGGTCTCTCTTGAGTGATAGACCTGACCAAACCCGAGTGGTGGTCCTCTATGCTAATTCAACCATGGCCAGCGTCTAGATCAGCTCTGCAACGTGGTGCAGTGGAAATAGATCTGGGGCCATTATGGTGCAGTGGAAAGGGATGTGGGGCAAATAAGGTGCAGTGGAAAGGGATGTGGGGTAAATACGGTGCAGTGGGAATGGATCTGGAGCCATTATGGTGCAGTGGAAAGAGATGTGGAGCAAATACGGTGCAGTGGAAAGGGATGTGGGGGGGTGCAGTGGAAAGGGATGTGGGGCAAATACGGTGCAGTGGAAAGGGATGTGGGGCAAATACGGTGCAGTGGAAAGGGATGTGGGGGAAATACGGTGCAGTGGAAAGGGATGTGCTTTGAATACATATATTTGAATACGATAAGCACATTCTGGCTTATCATACAGTCATGTGGTATCAACGGAAACTGCACCAAGAAAAATATTTTCACCAATACTTTATAAAAAACAGTATAATACACATGGACATTTCTGAATGGTGTGACCCACTTTAAAAAGATAAAACTTGGGACCCCTAGCCTAGAGCGTAGGACAAGATTTCTTTAAGGATTGTATAACATATATGGCCTAAACTTGCTAGGCAGCTTTGTAAATCCTTTGTATTGCATGAATTGCAAATGATTCCCCTCTCATTGAAGTTGTGCTTCTGTGGTCTAAACTAATTCTACAAATTTAAAGTCCACTCCATGGAATGAGCACACAGGGGCCACCATGAAACTGTGCAGCTTTGTAATGTACACTAACAAATCATGGGGTACACTGATTTAGTACTGGGCATGCAAATTATACTAGTTACAATGTAATATGCATGTGGACTAATCCTGCTTTTTTTTTTTTTTCTACTCTGACAGTGCCAGAGAATGCACAGCTTTGCATGACAGATTTGGGAGACCCCTTTTGCCCAGAGGAGGGACAGGGGGAACTCAGGGTGTGTCAGTAGTACAATGTTACTCAGATGATGTCAGGACTTGCAAAGTAGTTTGACTATACCTCCCTCCCCTCTCTTTTCCACTCTTGTTTTTTTTTTTTTTTTTTTTTTTTTTCTCCTCCCCTGCTTTTTCCTTAATGGATGGGGCTTGTCCTGGATAGGCACAGTTCACAAGGGTCCAAATAGACTTGTATTAAAGCCTCTAAGTCCCCCCCCCCCCCCCTTGCAGAGTGCCCCCCCTTCCAGAGTGTGCCTCTCCTGATCTGTCAGTCTGCAGTACTCCAACAGGAGGAGAGCAGATTGTTAAATGCCTTGCTGGCTTCACAGAACCCTGCAGGATCTCTCTCCCAGTGCACAGCTAACAGACCAAAATAAAGGCAAAGGGGGGGAGAGAGAAACCCAGCCACCTCACCTTCTGGATATCTTATCATTCTGTTCTTGGAAAACTGTACAAACTCCTGTCTACACACAACCAATGGATTTTATCTGCATGTATGGGATTGTTACTTGGTTTTTAACTTCTTGTGGCTGGCTGGCTGTGGATTCATTTATGACAAAAGGTATGGATTCCTAAAAACTAGGGTCTTGGAACAGATTTTTAAAAAAGCCATTCCAGGGTTATAAACAAAGGCATAGATTGTGACAGCAACCAAGAACTAGTTGGCCCATATAGTTTGCCAATAACAAAATCTGAATTTTCTGTTTGTTTTTGTAGATTGTCCCAAAGTATTTATGAATTTGTTTATAGTTATTAAGTAATTTGTTTGGGGAGAGCTGCAAGAATGTGGTAGAGTTTTAGGTTTGTTATTTTTTTTTAAATTTTGTTTATAGTTGTAACTTTTCGCATGCACTTTGTGCTGTGTATGGACTGTATGTGTACCTGATTTTTTAATTTTGCATGCACTTGGAATTATTTATTTGTTATGGGATTTTGCCGGCCGGATTGCATTAAACTTCATCATGCTGACATTTCTCAAAACCTCCCTTTCCTGTCAAGCATAGTTACAGCTCGGTGAACAGCACTAAAGCTGAATGAATTCAAACTATTGAGCCCTATTTACCAACCTCCCAGCATCTCAAACCCTTCATCTGTTGCTAAATAACTCATTTATTTAATGCATGTAACCCAATCTGACTGCCAGTTTTTATTAGGAAAAGAAGAGATGGAATGTCTCGTTTGCTGAGCAAAGTTTTTAACGCCTGTTATATATTATTATTGTTAACATTTATTTCGATTTAAAGTTACATAGAGCTTCGAACCGTATTTAAGGGGTTTTACGAAATTTAACAGCGACAGAGCGATCCGATGTATTTAAATGTTCCTTCTTATGTCTGATGCCTAAACGCCGCAGACACCAGACATTACAATACCTCTTGTGGATAGCTGACCCACATTTACTGTTTTGTTATGTGTGTGTGTTTGTTATGACAGTTGCTGTTAAACTTTGTTTCAAACACACCAAACCTACACTACATGTGTTTTCTCAATCCCCCTGGTGGATGTAAAAGTAAAAGAGAGATGAAAATGTTGTCTTTTTTTTTGGCCAAAATTTTCCCTTTTAACAGTAGATGGTCAAGATGTACCATTATCAGCTTGCCCACATTGCTATAGAACGTCTGTGTTCTACAATGAGTATTGTGACTGTTCCAGAGTGCGTAGCCAGATATCCATCACTGACCTAGTGAAGATTAAGTGAATGAGATTATGATCTGGATTTTAAGCATGATCCTGGCAGACGACACAAGGTTTAGATTTCCCCCCAGCTGATGGCCGGATGTTGACGTTAAACAAGTGACACGACTTCTTGGCTGATGATCGATGTTCAACGTTATTAGCGTATGTTGTTTTTTTTTGTGAAGCCTTAAAAAGCTCTTGTTTATTTATTTCCAATAGAAACCCACTCTGGGAAGCTAAGTGAATATGGTGTGATTGTCCCATTCAGTACAGATCGCTCTGGACGGTACCTATCCCACGTGGTCTCAGCAGTCGGAAGTAGTAGAGGCGGGCTGACCTCAAAACACCCTGGGCAGAGGGTGGCCCGTAGCGTCTCAGACCCAACAGACACTCCATCAGATGATGGCTGCCTGTACTTCAATGTCACCGTTTTTGGGAAACAGCTGAATCTGCGTCTCAAGCCAAACCGACGCCTGGTTTCTCACGGGGCTGCTCTTGAGTGGCAGGAGGATTTCCAAGAGACTTCTCGAGGGTCGATCCATGCCGGGTGTGTGTATACGGGAGACATCGCAGATATGCCAGGAGCAACCGTGGCCATCAGCAACTGTGACGGACTGGTAAGTGGAGCAGTGGCACCTTCCACTTATTAGGAGTATGGTACGGTTCTGTTCTTAAGAGAGCAACACCTTCAGCGTTATTATCTTACCGGTTTGAGCAGCATTTGACCATGGTGCAATTTTAAATATGCCGATTTTTTTTATAGTGAGTCTATCTCTGTCAAAGTTGGACTTGATGCTCCCAAAAATAAAGGACTAGAAGGTTTTAAATAGCCCGGCAGATTTAACATTGTACACAGCACATTTCTGATGCCTTCCCCATTATAACTCACGCAGCGACTTTGTCTACTGACAGCTTAACAGAAGTCAAAAATACACTGGGTCATCTCCAACGTGGGGTTATTCCTAGCTCCGGGAGTATTTTAAAAGTCTAATTGACACTCTCTCCTTGTGCACACTAACTCCAAGTTCAGGACTTCCTTCGGGAACACAGTAACAGGACCAGACGACAGGTAGCTCTCTGGATGTTGCTGAACTACAACTCCCACGGTGCTGAGGGAGCCAGGAGGCTAGCTTGGCACCATGGGAGTTGTAGTTCAGCAAGTGCTCTACTTGTGGTTTGGTTGCATTGATAGATTTTTATTCATTCACAAACAGTTCTGTTGCTTTGTTTTTTTTTTGTTTTTTTTAACATAATATCGAATATCCAATGGAAAAAGGGGTATGTCTCTAATTGTCAGTATTGTACCAATCATGGGAGTACGGGCTGCCACTGAAACCAACGCTGCCACCCTAGGGGGCCTGGGCGACCCCTATGACCACTTGCCGGGCTGCCCCGTTTCCAGCCCATCGGAAATGACATCTTATTCAGTGGCGATGTATTGCACTGGTGGTATAATGTGTTGCGTGGTGGCGTCAGTGTTTGCACCAGTGCCAGCTGGTTTCTAGTTACCCCTCTGCTTGTATTGTTTATATTCCACAACTGTGATCTATCACCTGGAAGCTAAAGATGATAACGCATGGGAGACAGAACCCTTAGGCGCGGTGAAAGAGACCAACATTTCCCCCCTTTTGAAATATATTCAAGGGAGCACGGAGAGTATTTATCAGTCGTGTATGCAAATTAGCCATGTGTTTTTTTTTTTTTTTTATTCCTGCTGCTTTTTTGAACTCGTTCCAGCACTATAAGAATTCAGAGATGACTAAGTCTTGGGTCTGACATAACCACACCTCCGCATGCACACAGACTCGACACTGCACAGATAACGCTGTGGAGGGATTAAACTTACGCTCAAAAAAACAAGAATTTGTAATGTTAACCCTAAAAAAAAGTATATTTACTATATTTACTTGTGCTTCTGACATAGACGTACAAGTGATAAAATGAGTGGTCTTAGTAAGAGGATAAACTGGCTTGTACTTTTTAGGGTACAGGCCAGCTTAACCTCCGATCGTCAGCCATGATGCTATCCTAGGAAGCAACAGGACTTTGGCTGTCAATGCTAGTGCAAACAGAGACCTTAATTGTCACATAGCACTGATTAGTGATGCAAGGCGAGACCCAGCACTGATTGGCTGAGCGCATGCTGACTGTGTAAGCCTATAGCATCACCCAGATGAAGTGTGCCTCAGTTGAGAGGCAGAGCTCAGATGAAAGTTATTTTTTAATAAAAAGGCTTTTTTGGTTGCTATGACACAGAGCTGGCGGTCCATGACAGGATTGGTGTGTGAGGTCTGCGCCACACCTCCAGCAGGGAAGGAGATGTCTATCTTCTTACCCGTTACTGGCTGTGTGCTTCACGATTGATGTGCTCACCTACCAATGACGGAGAAGGTCCCCTGTCTCTCTTTGATTCCATGGAGAGATGCTCCAGGAGGTGGAAGCAGTGGTGGATCTCGGTTTTGTGCTGCCCCAGGCAGACAAAATTCGGTCACCCCCCCCCCCCCCCCACCCACGTTGCAAACCTACGACACTCCCCATCACCCGCGTTGCACACCCACAACATGCCCCATCACCCCATTACATGCCCCATCACCCACATTGCATACACACTAAATGCCTCATCACCCCCCATGACATGCCACCATCACCCTCATTACATACCCCCACCACGTCCATAACATGCCCCCATCACCCAATTTAACTGGCAGGAGCTAAAGCTTGCTGAATGGTAGGGGAAGGAGCGAAAATGGTTCATGCACCAGAAGTGTGCTTTAACACCCTCTGGCAAAGTGCCGCCCTAGGCGAGCGCCTTGTGGAAGATACACTACTGGGTGGAAGTCTATGTCTTCCACAAATCCTAGATGTGAGTAACTTTTGAACTGTACACCAAACTTTATGAATTGTACACCATTACATCAAATTACACTTTTTATGAGACACTATTTAACTATGCATCATAAAAGGGATTTGCAGTGTGAACCCTCTCCATACCTTGGCCCAGCGATTCTACAGTATCTTATAAATTCATTGTGTTTCATTACTATACGATATTTGCTCTGTAGTAACATCTGTTGCAAATCTGCAGCATCCCATCCATACATATGTTTAATATCAATGTCGTCAGTCTATTTATTTTTCTGATTGAATACTTGCTGTGCATCTCTACAGCATGGGACGTTTAATACCAACAGACACTTTAATATAGATATTATTAACCTTTCTGCTCGTTTAGAAAAGGTAAGGGATCACCTGTTTTACATACATTGCCTTATATTTCTTTTCATACAGCGTCCTATTAATATTGGAAACTCATTTCACAAGTGATGTTGAGGGTCTACCAAAATATCATTTTTTTAAGGAATTCAGTATATGAACACAAGGATATTGGAAGTTGAAGGCAGCTCTTAAAGTACAGAATATTAGAGATGTGTTTTCTTTTTTTTTGTTTTTGCATCCCCTGTTGCATATTACTTAATCCAGTTTCTGTTTGTGGGGTGCAGTGTTTTTGAGATTATAGGGTCTACTCAATAAAGAGAGAATTAGAGGAAATTGAGATGGGGTTTCAAAACTTAAGGCCAGAGTAGCCGAGTTTAGAAAAATTCTCCCTTTTAGCTGCATTGGAGAATGTTGGCTACTTTGGCCTAAAGTTTGAACTTCCTGTCTCCCTGCAGTTCTCTCTTTATTGAATAGACTCTTCAGTTTTGCTGCACCGTGTTGGTCATTGGATATTCCGCTAGTTGGTTTTGATGAACTGCTGTTGAATAAGTTGATGTTGGCGGCATTTGGTTGTCTGTTTTTGATTGCAGCCAGTAGCATTGACCATGCTATTCTGTATTGTGGCCCCATCATGCCATTCTTACCTCTGGTTCACATATTCTATGTTTGATTTTGGTCCATATAATTCCAGTATTATTTATTTGGCCAGATGTAAAGATTCCCCTAACTGGGCATTTGTATGTCAATTGCAAATCTTGGGGACTGAAATTGCAAGTCTCTTTTAAAAAAAAATAATATAGGCAGATGAAGGAACCTATGCAGACAGGGGGTAAGTGCCTGAAGTGGGGTTTCGATTTATGGGGGTAAGTGAGGCCAGACCACTTTGTAAGGTGCCCCAAAATTTCTGATGGCGTCCCTGTATGTCAAACATACAGCCTCTGGCAAGTAGACAGGGCTTCATCCACATACAGCCTCTGGCAAGTAGACAGGGCTTCATCCACATACAGCCTCTGCAAAGTAGACAGGGCTTCATCCACATACAGCCTCTGGCAAGTAGACAGGGCTTCATCCACATACAGCTTCTGGCAAGCAGACAGGGCTCCATCCACATACAGCCTCTGGAAAGTAGACAGGGCTTCATCCACATACAGCCTCTGGCAAGCAGACAGGGCTCCATCCACATACAGCCTCTGGCAAGCAGACAGGGCTCCATCCACATACAGCCTCTGGCAAGCAGACAGGGCTCCATCCACATACAGCCTCTGGCAAGCAGACAGGGCTCCATCCACATACAGCCTCTGGCAAGCAGACAGGGCTTCAGCCACATACAGCCTCTGGCAAGCAGACAGGGCTTCAGCCACATACAGCCTCTGGCAAGCAGACAGGGCTTCAGCCACATACAGCCTCTGGCAAGCAGACAGGGCTTCAGCCACATACAGCCTCTGGCAAGCAGACAGGGCTCCATCCACAAGCAGCATCTGTCAATCAGACAGGGATCCATTCACATACAGCCTCTGGCAAGAAGTCAGGGCTCCAGCCACAAACAGCCTCTGGCAATCAGACCGGTGACCAACCACATACAGCCTCTGGGTAGCAGACAGGGCACCAGCCACATACAGCCTCTGGCAAGCAGACAGTGCACCAGCCACATACAGTCTCCGGCAAGCAGACAGGGCACCACCCACATACAGCCTCTGGCAATCAGATGGCACCAGCCACATACAGCCTCTAGCAAGCAGACATGGCTCCAGCCACATACAGCCTCCGGCAAGCAGACAGTGCACCAGCCACATACAGTCTCCAGCAAGCAGACAGGGCACCACCCACATACAGCCTCTGGCAAGCAGACAGGACACCAGCCACATACAGCCCCTGGCAAGCAGACAGGACACCAGCCACATACAGCCGATGGCAAGCAGTGCTTCCTCCCACAGGGCTACTCGCCAAGGTACCATCCACATAATGCTACTATGTAGTAGATATAGCACAATCCAAATATTGTCAATTAACAAAGGCACATTTCTCCTGATTTGAACCTGTACCAAACGTTAGTTTTAAAATCAACTTAAAAAATGATAGTATTGCATTTTTGCTAGAATGTTAAAGACATTTGCAAAGGAGGACATATGAAGAGAGACTAAAAAACCTGCATTTACATACATTAGAAAAAAGGCTCCTCAAAGAGGATATGATAACATTAAATAAACATGTGCAGGGCCAATATAAAGAGCTCTCCAGTGACCTGTTCATTAACAGAAATGTACAAAGAACAAGAGGTCACCCCCTGAGACTGGAAGAGCAAAGATTTCATAGACAGCAAAGGAAGGGATTCTTTACGGTTAGGACAATAAAGATATGGAACTCACTGCCAAGAGAGGTAGTGCTAGCAACCACAATAGATGCATTTAAACATGGAAAAGCAGAACATACAGGGCCATTAATAATAGAATAAGCATTAATAATAGAGCTTCTTGATCTAATTGCCCCTTGGAGTCAAGAAGGAATTTCCCCCCCTAGGAGGCAAAATTCAAAATAGCTTCCTTAGGGTTTTTTTTTATTTTTTTTGCCTTCTTTTGGATCAAAATCAGGAATACTAGGTAGAAGGGTTGAACTTGATGGACTTGTGTCTTTTGTTCAATCTAAATTACTATGTTACATGTTATATTGCATGTCATAAAAACATATCTAAAGCAATCTCTCTATTTACAAACAACCACAGCCCAAGGGCTTGATCAACAACCACTCCACCCATACAACTTCATATCTCTTTTATACACAACACAAAATACAGACAGGTAAACAATAAAATAAGAGTTTAAAACATCCCATGTGCCCTTTTTCTCCTGTATACAGCTGCCAAAGCAGGTGCTCCCCTGGATTAGCCCCCAACCAATCAGAATCCAGATTACAGTCAGCTCCACAGTCTGTGCCCAGACCTGAGATCCCAGCCAGGAAATCAGGTGCAGGCTCCTTTGTTATCAGCTGTTCCATCAGCTAGCAGGTCATGTGACTCTTGCAAGTCTGACACATTTCTGTCTGTATTTCTGCTATTTGCCATGACTTTGGCCCCTGGCTGTGAAAAATGCCTATTGCACTGAATTACATTAAAGGAGCCCTAGTGTACCATTTGGTGAGTGTTCATTGATAAGAGAGGGTGTGATAAGTTTATTTTAACATTGCAGACAGTACATGTGTATTTTGTGGTTCAAGGTTTTATAGGTGATCCAGTCAGCATGGAAACCAATGGAATGCTTGTGTGTATGTGTGTGTGTGTGTATATATATATATATATATATATATATAATAAAATATTTTCTTTTTATATTACCATAGTTGCCAACTTTCCTGAATTTGTCAGGGACAAGTCCCATTTTTTGTGGTTCCGGTCCCATCACACTCTGGTCTTTTCCAGCATTAATACTGCCTATGCACAGCACTGTTTTATTTTTTTTTTAGCTCTATTTTTAACTCCTCCTACTTTGGATTCCATGCATACAGCTGTATGTTCAGCTATATTTTTTTGAGACATAGCACTTTTACATGCTGCCCTGCAAAATGTATAATTCATAAATGAAGAGTCTGACTTCATCTAAGTAACATACCTCCCGACACTTGGCCCCAGCAAATTAGGAAGTTGGGGGGGGAGGGGGGGAGGCAGAGCAGTTTGAGAAGTCCGAAGTGAACATGACAAAATATGGGTCATGTGTTAAAACGCCCACGCACCGTAATGTCGAGAGAGGAAAAAAATGCACAATTGTTGTTTGTTGTGTACAACGTCTATCTGTTCCCTTTTTTTTATAAATCTCGTTATTTGTTTTATTTGTGCTGTGGATAGTACGGAGGTCTCTGTGGCTGGCAATGGGTTTTAGGGCACAACGGGACTGTGGGACACTAATAACACTATACAGGGAAGTGGGCTTATGTTTAAATTTAAATCCTGGGCAAAGTTCTAAAAGTGATGTCATCAGCAGGAACATTCCATTGGTTTCCATGATGATTCTGGGGGTAAAGTTCTAAAAGTGATGTCATCAGCAGGAACATTCCATTGGTTTGCATGATGATTCTGGGGGGTAAAGTTCTAAAAGTGATGTCATCAGCAGGAACATTCCATTGGTTTGCATGATGATTCTGGGGGGTAAAGTTCTAAAAGTGAAGTCATCAGCAGGAACATTCCATTGGTTTGCATGATGATTCTGGGGGGTAAAGTTCTAAAAGTGATGTCATCAGCAGGAACATTCCATTGGTTTCCATGATGATTCTGGGGGTAAAGTTCTAAAAGTGATGTCATCAGCAGGAACATTCCATTGGTTTCCATGATGATTCTGGGGGTAAAGTTCTAAAAGTGATGTCATCAGCAGGAACCTTCAGAAAAAAGTCTGAATGTAAGACTACTACCCTATAGGAAAAAAGTGTTACTTGTAAATATTCACATGTAAACAGTTTTTTCATATTTATAGTCATATTTATTGTCATAGAAAAAACAATGAATTTCTTGTTTTTATGTGCCAATCTCCCCCCCCCCCCCCCCCCAGAATTATCCAATGGATCCCCCAACACGGTCATCTGCCCCCAAACTTAGCCAATCAAGCCCCCGCACAGCCATCTGCCCCCAAACTTAGACAATACAGGTCGCAGACTTAACCAATGCAGCCCCCAGGCATAGCTAATACTGTTCCGAGGCTTACCCAAAGCCCCTCCCCCTCCAGGATTTGCTCCGAATATCCATGGTTGCTAGTGGGGGCAGCCGGTGGATGTCTGCATGATGCTTGAAGACATCCTCCGATTCTGCCTGACACTTCTGTCTTCTATGACGGAGCGCTAGAACGTCACATGACCTCCCAGCTTCCGTCATAGAAGTCCTGGCGGAAGTGCCGGTCAACATCGCGCAGACATCCACCAGCTGCTTGCGATGGTGATCCAGATCCCCTGAAGCTCTGCAGGGAACCTGGATCCCAGTCTTACAGTCAAACCTCTATTGTAAGATGAGGGGTATTTTGCAGAGCATTTGCTCTGAAAAACGTAGATCTCGGGACTAAATCCGTCGATGTTAGTCTGTGGATTACAAACCCCACGTTATAGCAGGGCAACATCCTGGGATACTGAGTCGAAAGTGGGTGGGTTTACGCAAGGCCATGTGTCGTTGAGTGACCCAGCCTTTGCGGGGCTATCATTTCTCACCATATTTTTTATTAGAGCTATTCTAAACTTTAATTGTAGACAGAAGGGACTGTATACCCTGCTATATTTTTTGTTGTTGTTTATTATTTTTTTTTTATACCTGCTGTCTGACTAGATTGGTTAACAAGTCTTTAAATGACCATTTGAGGTTGAAAAAGGGAACAAATAAATACTTCTTAAAGGATGACGTGCTTTTATTATCTGACAAAAAAAACGATAATAAAGTGAGGGAGGGAATAACCCTAACCTCCACAATCCAACTGGGCTGCTTATAACATTCTTTATTCAATATTTACACTTGTAAAGGTAGAACGCCGACTAGACCGCTTGACGCGTTTCGCACACATGTGCTCAATCCGAACTCAAAATGCGTCAGTCGGTCCAGTTGTTGTCTTGCACACTTGAATAAAATATGTAAACATCCCAGTTGGATCGTGGAGCGTAAGGCTTTCCCCTAAAACTATGCGTTCAACTGGTTGGATATTTAGTTTTTACCTTTTGTCACCTGCTTTTCTCCCCTTAATCTGTTCCTGCTGGGGCTCTGTAGCTGGGCACAACTCTTTCTTTTTTGGATCCTTACACTGGTCCTAATCCTTTTAACCCTAGCTTTCTCTGGCCTTGCTCTACCCTTGTACAAGCCCAATATTTATTTATTTTTTGGCCTGGCCTCACTGCTAATTAGAGTTGAGCGGACACCTGGATGTTCGGGTTCGAGGGGGTTCGGCCAAACTTCGGAAAAAGTCCGGGTTCGGGCTCGAATTTGACCCCGAACTTGATCCCGAACCCCATTGAAGTCAATGGGGACCAGAACGTTTGGTCACTAAAATGCCTCTAAAAAAGTCCTGGAAAGGGCTAGAGTGCTACAAAAGGAAGTAAAATGTGGGTAAGAGTAGGACAAGTGCCCTGCAAACAAATGTGGATAGGGAAATAACTTCAAATAACATAAAATACATACAAATTACAAATACAGCTGAGCCATAAAATAGCACTAGATGGAATCTTTGATTTTAGCTTTGGAAGAACATAAATCTAAATCTAAAGCATGGCTGCCAGGAGGATCAACAGAATTATCCATTAGAGAGAGGGTTGGAGTGCAGGGTATTCTCTTTCAGTTTATACTAAGTGACCCATAGGTTGAGGAGACAGTGACCGTGGCGGTGTAGGTGGAAGCGCCGCTGGAGGAGGAGGAGGTAGCCAGAATTTTTCAAAGTGCGCTGTAAGCACATTATTGGACTGTTCTATTTGACCCTCAGATATGAAGTGCACCGCAAGACGCAAATGTACCATTTACCACCCAAAACTATTAGAATTTTTCAAAGTGCGCTGTAAGCACAGTATTGGACTGTTCTATTTGACTCTCAGATATGAAGTGCACCGCAAGACGCAAATGTACCATTTACCACGTATCTGTCACGTAAACATTGTTGTTACTGTGAATGATCTATACATTGTGTTAGAATTGCAGGCAAATGCATCAATTAAAAGAAAAATGTGTCTCCTGAGTGACATCACCTTGTGCCTTCATATGTAAATTACATATTTACCATTCAAAGTAGTCTATATGCATATCAGGCTGCAAGATGATGTCATAAAGAGGAGACTCCACAAACACATTTCCCTCTTTAAAGTATGCATTTTCTTGCAATTCTTCAAGCACACTGTATAGTGAAAATAACTGCCTGATGCAACAAGCCCACCATGCCCAAGGAAAATTGTCAGGAAGTATAAGGCACATTCTTTTTTTCATTCTTATTCTTTTTATGAATAACTGATGAACACATGTTCAAATATAAGGTACAGTAAATACAGGCAGTTTTATAAGGATACTTTATAGTAGATCCCACCCTTCCTTCCACTCTAATAAGCTATTGGTCGCATTTTTATATAGCTGGCATGTTGAGTAGTGAATGGGCAGCATCACTAGGTCTTCTTTGAAATGCACATTAGAGGACCCAAAACCAAATGTGAACTAGCATCATCTATTTTAAAACTGTAGAGCACTTCAGGCAACATATTGTTTTAATGACGAACCATGTGCGTGTACAAACACAATCTATGCTCCGCAAAGTTTACAGTTCTCAGTACCACTCCAGATATCAGCTCTTTACAGGTGCTACAGTATCACACTGCTGGAAGGGCTCTAACGATTCCGAGAATCGTTTTGGCTTATAGGAATGGAAAGGCTGCCTTACTGTGTGATATTTTAAAGTGCTCCCATTAGCACAGAACCCCGACAGGCTATTTTAAACAATACTGGAAGCTGAGCTGGTATGTGCATTGTATTAACTATCTGAGTTCCAACTTCAAGAGGGATTAAACCCTAAAAAAAAACAACTTGTCTATAAATCTGTAGTGTGCTCTGTGCTCCTTCTGCTACTACAGTAAAGACATCTGGTGTCTGTCTCACTGTTTGTCTTCTCCCTCTTACTACAGTAACATACTTCCTAGTTGTTTATATCACAGAGCTACACAGCAATGAAACCCATTTTATAGTGTATTTAGCTCATTGAGCTAATGCAGGTTTGATTCCTGGCAGGGTCATTTCGCTACTTCATCGTTCCAAGGTGAATATAATATATGCCATCAACTTGGGTACTCGTTAGACCCTTCTCCTACCATAACCGGGAGTTAAGTAATAGTAACAAAGGCCTCCCAACAGCGGAACAGTCCAGTGGTCCCAATTTTCATTCTCTCTGGAGAAAGAATTCATAATCAAAGGTATAAAGCTCCTCTCACCTTGCCCCCAGTGTCCTGCTTTGTTTGTGGAAGATGTTGGGAGGTATGGTAACACCTCAAGACATTGAGAGACCATCTCATTATACCATTCTTGTTTAAATATGCTGTAAATTATGATAATAATATATTATTAAAAAAAGTGCATTATTACATTTTTTTTTTCCCTGTCATTTGGTGGTGTATTAGAGGTGTCATTAGTTTGTATAATATTTTATTATGTCATAAGAACTTGCTGCCCATGCTGCATGTACTCTTTTTCAATAATCGCTAGTATGTTTTAAAAAGGAATCGGGAAATATTTTTATGACTTGTTTTCTCAAGATAACTAGCCATACAAATACATGGCCTCTCTGGGCTTTTGTAAATATTTGTATCTCTTGCTGTAAAATTTGGTATATTGTATCTTACTTATTTTTTGTTATTATAATTATTATTTTTTTTTTTTTAAGTGCCAACAAGTTCCTTATACATACGGTCACTTACTGACAGTTGCCCTTTAAAGTTCGTAAGTGCAAGACAAAGTATTATTTATTCTATTTATTTTCAATGGCTTCAGTTGGCTTTCACAGAAAATAGTTTTGTGTCCTTTTGGATGTCCAAGTGGAATATAATAAAAAAAAAAAAATATATATAGATATATTTAATGATTAGATGTAATTGTGGGTTTTTATCATAATGCAGGCTGGCATGATAAGGACAGACGTCAGTGAATTTTTTATTGAGCCATTGGAGAAAGGACGCCAGGATGAGGAGGAGAATGGACGTGCTCACGTGGTCTACAGGAGATCAGCCGTACAACAGAGTAAACCGGCAGACCACCGGGAGATGCACAATGAAGGTATGTGTTCATCACATGGAACAAAAAAAAAAAAATTATTTGTACATTCTGTTGGGTAAAAGGAGATCTGCACTACATATGTACTAATAAATGGAAATATAACTTTAATAATACTAAACTCTACCCAAAAATATATGGGACACACTTTGTCCATGCATTGGATGTTGTTGTGATGTCATCGTTACCCATGACCTGTACATCGCCCATTTTTTTTTTCATTGGAGAGTACTGGGCATGTGCAGTGCAGAGGATGTACAGCTGTACACTCCACACTTTCAGAAGATGACCAGAGGTTGCGACATGCTTATTTTTTTGCAGAGCTCAAATGGACTTTGAAGCTACAAAGAAAATGATTCATATAATAAAGTACTGATAACACTACGTAACCAATTGCACTTGATGTTGGTTTTCTTTGACCTAGCCCAACCGACAAACCAATCAATGGATCATTTTTTTTAAAAATGATATACTATTGCAAAAAACTTTTAAAATTATATTTATAACATAGAAACTCCTTAAAGGCATAAGAAGGTCCAGGCAAATACCCATAACTGCCTACTTTTTATTTATTAATGATGTCTGTTGTCTTGTCGCTTCTTTCTCTATTACAAAGTTTGGTACTTGGAAGTTAGTACGACGCTGCAAATGTGAAGTTGTAGGCACAGTGCTCAGTATTATTATTCTCATTAAAATTGCCATTGGTCATTGATTGTGCACAGGTCCAAGGTTATTCAGCCCTAGTCTTTCCTATAGGAACGACCATGGTTCTGCCATTTTATGGAGTAGCCCATAGTCTGTGTCCTAAAAAAAAAAACAAAGACTTTGTGAAGCTGCTGCCATCGGTTGTTCCTAATGGTGTGTCTGTGTGTCAGCCATGTAAGATTGGAGGGAGGAAAGTATGTGTGAATGGGATCAGTTAGGAAAGATAACACAAGAAGTGTGATGGAGCATGGGGAACCAGAGCCTTACACAAGATGCCAGCACTGTAGTAGAAGAATGAGCACAGACGATTGATTCATAGAGTCATATCCAAGTTGTTGGTAAGTATTAGGGGAGGCTTCTATCATTGCAAATTAACATTTCTACAGTTTCATCCCACCTTTAATTCTGTACAATAATATACTATTGCTCTGGCTTTTTTCCCCTCTGATTCCGCTGACTTTGTACATCGCTTGAAATAAACATCTGACAGGCTGTTACACGAAAGCCCCCTTTATATCTCTCCAAGCACTGCTAGGAACTACACATGCTATCATGTTGCCGGGGTCATAATAACTGTAGCTTTGAGGCTCTCCAATGCCAGGAAGCAGTTAAACACAGATTATTTTTTTTTTTAAAGCCTTCTTAATTGTTGGCGTGCCAGTCTTTCAAAATATCAAAGGCTTCAAGGTAACAATTAAGAGCTTCTCTCAAATATTTACCACGCCATGCTCACATCTACAATCTGACACGTGTGAAAAGTTTATCAGTTAATGGGTTCAGCTCGGCTGTAAGAGAGAGACAAACATGGAGCAAATTACCTCACTTCAAGGACGTTCCTTCTTACTTGAAAGACAAATGCAAGGAAGGAATTTTGAAGTTTCTTAAATTAGGGCCCCAGACTATGCTCATGTTTTTGGCCTAAATTACCTGACCACCTCAGGTAAATAATAATTCAGGGTGAAGTCCTATTATTACACCTAACCGCGATAACGCCAGCTGTCTGCAAAGTAAATGTTTACTTGAACGATTACATCAAGTTTAGGCCTTTTTTAGTAGAAAAGCTACAAATGAAGCTCTACCGGGGGGGTGGACTTGTTGTTTAGAATCTTGGGTCTGGTCTACGGTGACCACATCTCTGTTCAGTTCGGGGGGCACTTATAAATAATGCATAATCCAGGGCAAGATTCACTAAAAAGTAGACTACTCTTCCATCTTTACTCTACCCAATCCCACCCTGGTTTAGGCATTTTCCGTTGTGGTCAGCCTTGTTCGCTCTTGCTTCATCTGACCAAAGATGTCCGCAATTTTTAAAAATTTGTAAAAAAGACATTTACTTTATGTTCCTTAGCACAATCATTTATTGGTATCCGTATTATTTTGGACGGCATATTGGGAACCATATTTTTACGACTAGAAGCCTATTTACTTATTTCTTCTTTTTTTTTGCCTTTTTGTTTAATCCTTTTTCTTATTTGACTTAGTGACTTTCTGATACTTTAACGAAAGAATTTAAGTTAAATGTCATTACTGAGTGCTCTGTCAGGGGGCAGACATGTTTAGAATCTTCAGTCAGATAGGTCAGATCTTCCTTTCGACTGACCCAAGATTCCAAATACCATGGCTATACAGAGCAAAGAGGGCCCAATAAGGTTTAATTAAAGCAATTGCCTTCAGTTGATACAGTCTTTCTATTAAAAGTACGTTTTTTTTTGTTTTGTTTTTACCAACGGTTGTCATTGAATCGGGTTAGAGGGCTTCTCTCTTTTTGCAAGGCTGCCATGCTTGAGATGTTGGACTAGATGCCAACTCCCACCCCATTCAACATTCTAAACCAAATTGAAATTCGGTCAGCTTTATGCATTCCAGGACTGTTTTAAAAAAAAAAAAATGAATTCCAGACATGCCAGCTATTTCCGTACAAGCTGACCTATGCACATTATTACAGTGATCCCTAATATTTGCGTTCATTCTTGTATCTCTTCACCAGAGCAATCGTCCAATAGGAAACTCTGCTGCCTGGCATCTTGCTCAAGCCGGCACCTATTTGGCTGGTGTGAGGTTATAAACTAATTACAGAAAACGGCAAGACATGACAATAAAATAGATGGGGCAGAATGGGACTGTATTATGGTTACGGGTACTTAGTTAGTATTGGAGTTAGTAATTGAGTTAATAAAGCTTCGGCACTTATAAGTCCACGCTGCCGTCCGATATAAAATGGTCGCTCTGAAGAAAAACCTAATATTCAGACCACCCTGTATCAGTAATATATATCTGGTCCCCCAATTTACTTATTAAAAGCTGAAAACTTTGTATGACCAGATCTCACCAATTTGAGGTCTTTCTAAGGGTACAAAAAGCAATCCAAATGTTCTAGTTGGACATTGTAGAGTTTATAAGTTGGGAAGACATCTTTCCATATTGGTTATTGGTGTATAATAATATAACTAGTTCATTAAGGAAATTGAAAGCTTTTCCATGATCTTGCCAAGCAAGGCTAGACAACTAAGAGAGCTCCCTTAGAAACCAAGATCACCGAACCAGTGCTAAACCAGAGATCTTATTCACATCTGGTCTGTGCATTGGTCCATAACTGCAGAGATGTCCTGGGATATTATTACTGCGTTGGGTTTCAGCATCATTTCCATTTTGATGTTGTTACTATCACTAGGACATCAGGCGCCCTATCAAAAGTTTTATCTATCTTCTACAAAATTGTGGACAAAACAATAGTTGTGTATTATAGTTACTTCTTTGTTTGTTTCATCTATGTTTGTAGCCTTATACTTCTCATTGCGTTGGGTCAACGCGCATCCTCTCTAATCCATTTTTTTTTTCTTTCTACCAGTTGCAAGAAGTGGAGTGGGTGATCTTCCGTACTCACTGGATGGGATACAAGAGAAACTGCGCGAAAACGAGCGCAGGAAAAGGCACGCGAAGAAAGACGACTATAACATCGAGGTGCTCCTGGCGGTGGATGACTCGGTGGTTCGTTTCCACGGAAAAGAACACGTGCAAAACTACGTCCTCACGCTCATGAACATAGTGAGGTTTTTGAGAATTTATTTATTTTCCGCAGTTTGTGTCTTTGCCGGCAGGTAAAAAAGGTGGTCGGCATCGTCCACGGTATATGAGTCGCTCCGGTAGAGTGGTCTCTGCCATTATCACGTCCAATGCTCTGCTTTGTCGTAGATTACTTCTTCTTCATCTCTCTAGTGCAGTTATGGCCTGAGTTCCCATTGAACAAGTTCTTAAAGTATTATTTTCCCTGAGATTCGGCTTCCCTCTCCTTTTTCCATTGCAGACTCTTCTCATTATAGTTACTCCTTTTTGTTGGCCCATCTTAATGCCCCCTCCGTGTGCTCCACTTATTTCCATGAATGCTGATGGTAACAATGGACTCAAATGTCCAGTGCCACCTCAGAAGCTCCCGAGGGGCATAGGTTCACCATCACTGCTCTAGAGCATATGGGAATAGTCAACCACATCCTCACTTGTGCTTAGTATGGTCTACACCGACTCGAGTGGTTTTCAGTATTTGACCAGGATGGATTAAACAAATAAGTCGGGAGATCTTGTTCGTACACGTTTCAGTGGGGGGGTTATGTATAAAGGTAATTCCTGGGGCAGAGTGCTAAAAGTGATGTCATCAGCAGAAACATGACATGGGCTTTCATGGTGACCGGATCACAGAAGTACTTTGACTCTCAACTGACCTTTGTACATAACTCCGAGTGTTTTCAATAACATCAACATCCCACTGTGCTTGGCGTAGAGGGCGAACCACTATTTGCGGATAGGTGGATGTGTAATTTTGTTGCATACAGGTAGCTTTTACAGACCGAAAAATATGTGTAGGCTTTAGGTGTCCAAAAGAGGAATTTATAAGTTTTAGGAGTCAGCCTAGTTATTTCTTGGAGCCAACTATAAAAGGCTAAATTGTTAGATCTGTAAAAGGCTGGATTGTTTTGCATCTGTTTTTTTATCATTGTCTGAGCTGAACTGTTCTCCACTCTAATTGGCTGACCATGAAACGTAATATCACGGGGTGTCATGTAATCCAACCCCTTTTTTGCTATGATGCATCCCGGGAACCTGTCACTCAAAGTTGTCAAATATGGCTGACATGTGCAGATCAGCTCAGCTGCATACGCAGGATGTGCGTGTGATATACACAGTATACCTGCAATTCTGCTCACACTATGGATAGAACATTTTTGCTTTTTTTGTTTCACAGGATAAGCAATAGCTCAGTGACTTCCTTTTAAATTCTACTTCTATAAAAAAAAAAAAAAATCCCAATTCTTTATTAATCTCCTTCTTGGCTCCTGTTTGCTGCAGTGCACATGCTATCGTCATCATTCTTGTGTGAAGCATGTACTTTTCTTTAAAATGCCAAAGGCTGCTGTTTGTTGGACTTCAGCAGCGGTTATCTGGGCACCAGATGCTGCCCATGGAGAAATTCCTCCCGTTCCATTGTTTTTTTGTACATTTTTTTGGGCTTGCTTGTGTTCGTCGAGCATGCTTAAGTCAATTACAGAATAGACTATATTGCTTTGGCAAGTTGATGCACTAGGTTTATTTCTGTTTTGTTCTCTCCATCTGATTATTCCTTCCATACGGGGGGGACGTTAGGCAGCTGTTATTTGTCAACAATTCCAGGAGTTTGTTATATATTGGCTCTTTTTCTTCTTCTTGTGAATGTGATTATTATGGCACGTTTACAGTCAGATTGTAAAGTGCCCCTAGCACCCAGCACCCCTAGCACCCACAGAAGCAAAAGTTATGGCTTTTGGAAGACGCTATCTTTCTCAATCTGACGGAGAGGTGTGGCCCAGTTCAGTTGACTAGCCATATTCTTACTACCCCTATAAATGCGTTGTTTAGATGTATAGTAAAGAGAGAATGCAGGGAATGCTAGCAGAATGCTTGGTTGTATAGGGAGAGGTATTAGCAGAATGCTTGGTTGTATAGGGAGAGGTATTAGCAGAATGCTTGGTTGTATAGGGAGAGGTATTAGCAGAATGCTTGGTTGCATAGGGAGAGGTATTAGCTAGATGCTTGGTTGTATAGGGAGAGGTATTAGCAGAATGCTTGGTTACATAAGGAGAGGTATTAGCAGAATGCTTGGTTGTATAGGGAGAGGTATTAGCAGAATGCTTGGTTGTATAGGGAGAGGTATTAGCTAGATGCTTGGTTGTATAGGGAGAGGTATTAGCAGAATGCTTGGTTACATAGGGAGAGGTATTAGCAGAATGCTTGGTTGCATAGGGAGAGGTATTAGCAGAATGCTTGGTTATATAGGGAGAGGTATTAGTAGAATGTTTGGTTGCATAGGGAGAGGTATTAGCAGTAGAAAGATGGAAGTGCTCATACCATTGTACAGAGCGCTGGTGAGACCTCACTTGGAGTATTGTACAGAGCACTGGTGAGTCCTCACTTGGAGTATTGTACAGAGCACTGGTGAGTCCTCACTTGGAGTATTGTACAGAGCACTGGTGAGACCTCACTTGGAGTATTGTATAGAGCGCTGGTGAGACCTCACTTGGAGTATTGTACAGAGCACTGGTGAGACCTCACTTGGAGTATTCTACAGAGCACTGGTGGTGAGTCCTCACTTGGAGTATTGTACAGAGCAGTGGTGAGTCTTCACTTGGAGTATTGTACAGAGCACTAGTGAGACCTCACTTGGAGTATTGTACAGAGCACTAGTGAGACCTCACTTGGAGTATTGTACAGAGCGCTGGTGAGACCTCACTTGGAGTATTGTACAGAGCACTGGTGAGACCTCACTTGGAGTATTGTACAGAGCGCTGGTGAGACCTCACTTGGAGTATTGTACAGAGCGCTGGTTAGACCTCACTTGGAGTATTGTACGCAGTACTGGAGATCGTATCTCCAGAAGGATATTGATACTTTGCAGAGAGTTCAGAGAAGGGCTACTAAACTGGTTCATGGGTTGAAGGATAAAACTTACCTGGAAAGGTTAAAGCATCTTAACATGTATATCTTGGAGGAAAGACGTAACATGGAGGATATGATAGAAAAATTGAAATACATAAATGGAATCAACGCAGTAAAGGAAGAGAGTATATTTAAAAGAAGAAAAACTCCCACAACAAGAGGACATAGTCTTAAATTAGAGGGGCAACGATTTAAAAGTAATATCAGGAAGTATTACTTTACTGAGAGGGTAGTGGATGTATGGAATAGTCTTCCAGCGGAAGTGGTAGAAGTAAACACAGTCAAGCATGTGTGGGATAGGCACAAGGCTATCCTAAATATAAGATAGGGAACTAATAAAAGTGTTTAGAAAGTTGGTACGACTAGATGGGCCAAATGGTTCTTATCTGCCAACACATTCTATGTTCCTCTGTTTCTATTTAAAACTTTAGACCAATGTAACCGAGTTGAAAAAAATCCCCAAATGCAGCTGAATGGGAGAAGGCTACTTTGGCCTTAAGTTTAAATTCTCTATTTACTGAGTATATTCTTGTGTTAATTTCATCCTCTTTTGAAATTCTTTTGCATCACTGCTTAAAGGACAAAAAAAAACAAATAAGTTCTATTTCATTGAAAGATTGTTTCAAATGTAGACATTTTAAATAGAAAAGCTTTAATGAAACAATATAAATAAAGCCCCTTACTGAGCGCCCTATGACCCTGTAGCTCTACAGGTGGGCAGACATTCTAGGCCAGATCTTCATCCATCGGACCCAAGATTCTAATCAACATGTCCGCCTCCTGATACTAATATACTTTATCTGTATTCTTTCATTAAATCATTCATGTTTCAAATCCACACACTTGATGCAATTTTACCATAACATATAACTTCATTTTTTGGTATCCGATATTCCTAAAACTTGACACTTTAAATGCTATACCCCCCACCCCACCCCCCCAAAAAATAAGCTAATTATGTAATCGTTTTAAAGCTTCCATAGTCGTGAATGAGAGACTTTTGCCATGGTTAGAGCTTTTATGTTTCAAATCTGCTCCCAATTCTCTTCAAAACCTCAGCAAAGCAACCAGTACTTTGTGGTCTGAGATCCCACTGCCGATGAGAGGGTAAGATAGAAATGCGTGGCAGTTTTAGTGAATTAAATCGACGACAAGCGCTCGTAACTGGGGATAATCCTTATCCTATTAGTAAGAGCACAGCTGTGGTGGTCCTCCGAGTTTCGTACTAAGGGGTACATTATTTTAGTTGCTGCTTACCCATTCTGGACCAAGATTACATGCCATTTGCTTTGTAAGCATACAATATATGGCACTCTGTCGGCCTCCAAACTAAATCCTCTAATGCAACTTACAGGTTTCAGGCTATTTTTGTCCTTTGCTTTGGTTTCCCTTTGTTAAGGTGATTAGAAAGTAGGGCAGAGACAAAGGGATTTAGGATCTGGTTGTTCCTGGCAGGTAATTCCTGTGTCCATTCTTTCTATAGCTCTCAGCCTCGCCATGCTCTGTGTCTTGGGTATCACGGCTGAGCCTGCATCTCTTTATAGACGGCAACTATGTACCAACAGTTATTGCTCCATTTTAAGTTTTATTTTTTATTTTTTTTACAAAGCTCGTAGAAATTTAGAAACATAGAATTTGTCACTGGCAGATAAGAACCATTCAGCCCAGCTAGTCTGCCCAAATTAATTCATTAATCCCTTGCCTTATCATATCTAGGATAGCCTTATACCTATCCCACGCATGCTTAAACTCCTTCACTGTATTAACCTCTACCACTTCTACTGGAAGACTATTCCATACATCCACTACCCTCTCAGTAAAGTAATACTTTCATTAGTCCCTGGCCTTATCTTATATCTAGGATAGCCTTATACCTATCCCACGCATGCTTAAACTCCTTCACTGTATTAACCTCTACCACTTCTACTGGAAGACTATTCCATACATCCACTACCCTCTCAGTACAGTAATACTTTCATTAGTCCCTGACCTTATCTTATATCTAGGATAGCCTTATATCTATCCCATGCATGCTTAAACTCCTTCACTGTATTAACCTCTACCACTTCTACTGGAAGACTATTCCATGCACCCACTACCCTCTCAGTAATGTAATACTTTCATTAGTCCCTGACCTTATCTTATATCTAGGATAGCCTTATACCTATCCCATGCATGCTTAAACTCCTTCACTGTATTAACCTCTACCACTTCTACTGGAAGACTATTCCATGCATCCACTACCCTCTCAGTAAAGTAATACTTTCATTAGTCCCTGGCCTTATCTTATATCTAGGATAGCCTTATACCTATCCCATGCATGCTAAAACTGCTTCACTGAATTAACCTCTACCACTTCTACTGGAAGACTATTCCATGCATCCACTACCCTCTCAGTAATGTAATACTTTCATTAGTCCCTGACCTTATCTTATATCTAGGATAGCCTTATACCTATCCCATGCATGCTAAAACTGCTTCACTGAATTAACCTCTACCACTTCTACTGGAAGACTATTCCATGCATCCACTACCCTCTCAGTACAGTAATACTTTCATTAGTCCCTGGCCTTATCTTATATCTAGGATAGCCTTATACCTATCCCACGCATGCTTAAACTCCTTCACTGTATTAACCTCTACCACTTCTACTGGAAGACTATTCCATGCATCCACTACCCTCTCAGTAATGTAATACTTTCATTAGTCCCTGGTCTTATCTTATATCTAGGATAGCCTTATACCTATCCCATACATGCTTAAACTCCTTCACTGTATTACCCTCTACCACTTCTACTGGAAGACTATTCCATACATCCACTACCCTCTCAGTAATGTAATACTTTCATTAGTCCCTGGCCTTATCTTATATCTAGGATAGCCTTATACCTATCCCATGCATGCTTAAACTCCTTCACTGTATTACCCTCTACCACTTCTACTGGAAGACTATTCCATGCACCCACTACCCTCTCAGTAATGTAATACTTTCATTAGTCCCTGGTCTTATCTTATATCTAGGATAGCCTTATACCTATCCCATGCATGCTTAAACTCCTTCACTGTATTAACCTCTACCACTTCTACTGGAAGACTATTCCATGCACCCACTACCCTCTCAGTAATGTAATACTTTCATTAGTCCCTGGTCTTATCTTATATCTAGGATAGCCTTATACCTATCCCATGCATGCTTAAACTCCCTCACTGTATTGACCTCTACCACTTCTACTGGAAGGCTATTCCATGCATCCACTACCCTCTCAGTAATGTAATACTTTCATTAGTCCCTGGTCTTATCTTATATCTAGGATAGCCTTATACCTATCCCACGCATGTTTAAACTCCTTCACTGTATTACCCTCTACCACTTCTACTGGAAGACTATTCCATGCATCCACTACCCTCTCAGTAATGTAACACTTTCATTAGTCCCTGGTCTTATCTTATATCTAGGATAGCCTTATACCTATCCCACGCATGCTTAAACTCCTTCACTGTATTAACCTCTACCACTTCTACTGGAAGACTATTCCATACATCCACTACCCTCTCAGTAATGTAATACTTTCATTAGTCCCTGGCCTTATCTTATATCTAGGATAGCCTTATACCTATCCCACGCATGCTTAAACTCCTTCACTGTATTAACCTCTACCACTTCTCCTGGAAGACTATTCCATGCATCCACTACCCTCTCAGTAATGTAATACTTTCATTAGTCCCTGACCTTATCTTATATCTAGGATAGCCTTATACCTATCCCATGCATGCTTAAACTCCTTCACTGTATTAACCTCTACCACTTCTACTGGAAGACTATTCCATGCATCCACTACCCTCTCAGTAATGTAATACTTTCATTAGTCCCTGGCCTTATCTTATATGTGAATGTAGAGAATAAAAAAAAAAGTGAAAAATGATCTGTGCATTGCAAGCAAATGCATCCGATAAGAGGAATATAGGTTTTAGGTGTGGCTGTGGAGTCTCCTGTTTATGACATCACTAGTGTTGAGCGAACCCAAACCGCAATGTTCGGGTTCGTACCGAACATTACGGTTTTTGGACCCCGGACCCGAACACGGACATTTCACTGTATGTCCGTGTTGGAGTTTGCGGTTCGGCGATTACATTGTATGCAATGCTATGGGCTTTCTATAAACCGAAATAGAGTCCCCATTCATACGAATAGGTCAATTGACCTATTCGTATGAATGGGGACACTCACCCACATTTTACTTCATTTTGCAGCCCTCTAGCCCTTTCCAGGACTTTTTTAGAGGCATTTTAGTGGCCAAAAGATCGTGTCCTCATTGACTTCAATGGGGTTCGGGGTCAAGTTCGAGCACGGACCCGGACATTTTTTCGAAGTTCGGCTGAACCCGCCGAACCCGAACATCCAGGTGTCCGCTCAACTCTAGACATCACCAGTGACTTTATATGCAAATGAACAGCTTTCCCATGGGAAATGTGTCGTTTGCATATCCAGCCACAGGTGATGTCATAAACAGGGGACACCACCGACACATCTAAAAATTGGCATCAGGCCAGCGTTAAGGCTATGGAGTCAGTACCAAGGCCGGTATTTCTTGGAAGAAAAGGTCTCAACCCTAGCAGTTCCCCTAACCCAGTAGATCATTCATGATTATTTTGTATTCTCTATATTTACAGTATGACCACTGGTTAGGCGACAGAGCCCCTTTAAACCAGAATTAAGGGCCTTTTGGTGCTTTTTTGTAAGAGTTGGTACAGAGGCTGAAGTTCTCCGTCTAGCTGCTGAGTCAAAACGGTATAGATTCTGCTTTGAAAACAGCTCCAGCATCAGTCTCCTTCATTCCCTAATGCTATATGTTACAGCTCTGCCAAACAGGGCACATTTGTTACCAAAAGATTTAGGACCCAGAGGGACTAATGGGGAACAGAGATCCTTGGAGCCCCTCTTCACTGATGTTATTCTCGTTCCTAGCTGTATACGTGCATACTCCAGAGAGGGGGTTGATGCTCAGGATCGCTAAGTTGCATGGCTGATTTGAATTCATTATTTACTGCTATGCTAGGCTGGCTTCTGCAGATGGCAATGTACACACATGAGGTCTCTCATAGTGAGATGAAATGGGAATTTATTATAGCAGTTACAGGAATGAGCGACAAACATAACCATGCACAGAAATGCAAGATATAGATATTTTTTTGGTGTTGTGCTAAGATACCAGCATTTGGTCCCAGAGAATATCCTGCACAATTTTTTTTTTAGTTACTTTGTCCTATAAACTACATATAAAGGCTCACAGATATATTGCTATAGCAACAGCCCCGCCTCTATCTCTCTCCAAGCCCCTCCTTATTTTGATGTCACTGAATTTAGCAGCCCCGGAGAAATTATTTTTAATGCGAAACCACAATTAAGTGCATGTAACCTATATTAAAACATGTACGACATACAGAAAACAAGCTAGGTGGCATTGCTCCCTTAATATGATGTGCTATTCCAGCAAGTTATTCTATGTGCTTTGGAGAAATTACTTTAGACCAGGGGAGGGCTGGAAGGTGGAAGATAGGGGCAAAGAAACCTAAAAGGCCCCCCCTCCCCCGGCTGCCCAGTGCATAAGTCCCCATCAGTTTACTAGAAGGGAAGGAAATTCTAGTAGTTGTAACTACAGAAACAGCTGGAGGGCTGCATTTGGATGCCTAGTATATAACACTTTCTATCTAATTGTTTTGTCTGTCTGTCAATCTCTGTACCTTATCTGTCAGTATATCTGTCTATCAGTCTCTGTACCTTATCTGTCAGTATATCTGTCTATCAATCTCTGTATCTTACCTGTCAGTATATCTGTCTATCAATCTCTGTACCTTATCTGTCAGTATATCTGTCTATCAATCTCTGTACCTTATCTGTCAGTATATGTCTATCAGTCTCTGTACCTTATCTGTCAGTATATCTGTCTATCAGTCTCTGTATCTTATCTGTCAGTATATCTGTCTATCAGTCTCTGTACCTTATCTGTCAGTATATCTGTCTATCAATCTCTGTACCTTATCTGTCACTATATCTGTCTATCAGTCTCTGTACCTTATCTGTCAGTATATCTGTCTATCAATCTCTGTATCTTATCTGTCAGTATATCTGTCTATCAGTCTCTGTACCTTATCTGTCAGTATATCTGTCTATCAGTCTCTGTACCTTATCTGTCAGTATATCTGTCTATCAATCTCTGTACCTTATCTGTCAGTATATCTGTCTATCAATCTCTGTACCTTATCTGTCAGTATATCTGTCTATCAATCTCTGTACCTTATCTGTCAGTATATCTGTCTATCAGTCTCTGTACCTTACCTGTCAGTATATCTGTCTATCAGTCTCTGTACCTTATCTGTCAGTATATCTGTCTATCAATCTCTGTACCTTATCTGTCAGTATATCTGTCTATCAATCTCTGTATCTTATCTGTCAGTATATCTGTCTATCAGTCTCTGTACCTTATCTGTCAGTATATCTGCCTATCAATCTATGTACCTTATCTGTCAGTATATCTGTCTATCAGTCTCTGTACCTTATCTGTCAGTATATCTGTCTATCAGTCTCTGTACCTTATCTGTTAGTATATCTGTCTATCAATGTCTGCACCTTATCTGTCAGTATATCTGTCCATCAATCTCTGTACCTTATCTGTCAGTATATCTGTCTATCAATCTCTGTATCTTATCTGTCAGTATATCTGTCTATCAATCTCTGTATCTTATCTGTCAGTATATCTGTCTATCAGTCTCTGTACCCTATATGTCAGTATATCTGTCTATCAATCTCTGTACCTTATCTGTCAGTATATCTGTCTATCAGTCTCTGTACCTTATCTGTCAGTATATCTGTCTATCAATCTCTGTACCTTATCTGTCAGGATATCTGTCTATCAATCTCTGTACCTTATCTGTCAGTATATCTGTCTATCAGTCTCTGTACCTTATCTGTCAGTATATCTGTCTATCAGTCTCTGTATCTTATCTGTCAGTATATCTGTCTATCAGTCTCTGTACCTTATCTGTCAGTATATCTGTCTATCAGTCTGTGCACCTTATCTGTCAGTATATCTGTCTATCAGTCTCTCTACCTTATCTGTCAGTATATCTGTCTATCAATCTCTGTACCTTATCTGTCAGTATATCTGTCTATCAGTCTCTGTACCTTATCTGTCAGTATATCTGCCTATCAGACTCTGTACCTTATCTGTCAGTATATCTGTCTATCAGTCTGTGTACCTTATCTGTCAGTATATCTGTCTATCAGTCTCTGTACCTTATCTGTCAGTATATCTGTCTATCAGTCTCTGTACCTTATCTGTCAGTATATCTGTCTTTCAGTCTCTGTACCTTATCTGTCAGTATATCTGTCTATCAGTCTCTGTACCTTATCTGTCAGTATATCTGTCTATCAGTCTCTGTACCTTATCTGTCAGTATATCTGTCTATCAGTCTCTGTACCTTATCTGTCAGTATATCTGTCTATCAGTCTCTGTACCTTATCTGTCAGTATATCTGTCTATCAGTCTCTGTACCTTATCTGTCAGTATATCTGTCTATCAGTCTCTGTACCTTATCTGTCAGTATATCTGTCTATCAATCTCTGTATCTAATCTGTCAGTATATATGTCTATCAGTCTCTGTACCTTATCTGTCAGTATATCTGTCTATCAATCTCTGTACCTTATCTGTCAGTATATCTGTCTGTCAGTCTCTGTACCTTATCTGTCAGTATATCTGTCTATCAGTCTCTGTACCTTATCTGTCAGTATATCTGTCTATCAATCTCTGTATCTAATCTGTCAGTATATCTGTCTATCAGTCTCTGTACCTTATCTGTCAGTATATCTGTCTATCAATCTCTGCACCTTATCTGTCAGTATATCTGTCTATCAGTCTCTGTACCTTATCTGTCAGTATATCTGTATATCAATCTCTGCACCTTATCTGTCAGTATATCTGTCTGTCAATCTCTGTCCCTCTTTGGATTTAAAATATAATTTCCAGAGAATTATGATTAATTGGACATGAGAAAAATCCATCTTATTTTTACACTGGAGTGCTTTCTCATCTACTTCTAGACTTTGTTCCTTCCAGTTGGTCTTACTTTATTTCCCATTTATTTATGTAGCGGTAGCGGTGCCAACAGTTCCTGCCACCCTAAGTAGATTAAAGTGTGACAAATCCCCCCCCCCTGTCGGATTCTCACAGCCAGTCAGCAGTCAGATTCAATCTGTAACAGTTACGATTTAGGATTAGTGCAAGTTACACCAAGAAATGAGAAATGAAGAACTGTGGAAATACCAATGGGAAAAGAATGTAAAGATTTGCGGAGATTTGGTGTCACTCTGTGTCCAACATATAGGGTCCCTTCACTACGGGAGGAGGGGTGAGAAATGTTTAATAATGCATATGTGTGTATTGGACTGCATTACATTTTTTTATTTTATTTACTGCTGTGGTGAAGAAAGCACTGTTTGCAATCCGAAATAGTTTAAATCCATTTTATTCAAGCAATGCTACATATTTATTGAGCTACTGAGAAAATGAATAGTTGAATCCTGGGCCGTACCTAGCTTATTTGGCAACCAGGGCAGTCAGTTCTTTGACACCTCTCATACCTCCTTCATCTGCTCCCCTGCTTCGCCTGCCATCATCCTGCCTCAGTCAGTACTGCCTCTGGCGCTGGCTAAGGTCTGCTGTCAGCATGCAAAGCAGGTTCTGTTCGGGTGATCTCTTGATCTCCCTAACGGACCTAGTGCTACTTTTCTGGTGCCAATGGAGGACTTCACGCCACAAGTGGAACTCCCTAGCATCCTGACACCTAGAGCGGTGTCCTATTGCGCCTTCCAGGTACGCCACTGGTTAACTCAGTTGGAGCACAGTTGGCTGCCAAATGCTATGGGTTCCTTGGCCTAGAGGAGTTTGCTAGTTTGCTGGATTTTGCCGCATTCTCTATCCCGCAGACCACTTTGAAGACGCTCTGCTGCCAGGCAATGTTCATTCCGGAAATGTATTATATGACAGCCTGCTTTCCAGGCTTGAGTGACTCGTCTATCCGGTGTATGGGGACCAGCTGGTATTGTTTGTATAACTCGCTTGCAGGAGTCACTTTCTGTTGCCTTACTTGTTTCACTGTACTTCTAGGGAGCATCCAAGTCCTTAGCCATACATACCTTGGGAGGCAGTCATGTAAGGTGACCCAATCACTACAGTAGTCAATGTTCCGTTAGTAATGGCATTGTGACACTGAAAGGGGCTGTTCAGCGTGCCGATTGGTCATGGTGCACTGATCTTAAAGTTTGTTTTAGGGTTAGTCTTCTGAGGCTTAGTCTGAGGTATTGTCTTCTGAGGGTTAGTCCGAGGGTCAGTCCGAGGGTCAGTCCGAGGGTCTGTCCGAGGGTCTGTCCGAGGGTCTGTCCGAGGGTCTGTCTGAGGGTCTGTCTGAGGGTTTGTCTGAGGGTTTGTCTGAGGGTTTGTCTGACGGTAGGTCTTAGGGTTAGTCTCAGGGTTAGGGGTTCCTTTTTGGGTTAGTATTAGGGTTAGGTGTTACTTTTAGGGTTAGTATTAGGGTTAGGTGTTACTTTTAGGGTTAGTATTAAGTTTAGGGTTAGGGGTTACTTTTAGGGTTAGTATTACGTTTAGGGTTTACTTTTAGGGTTAGTATTAAGGTTAGGGGTTACTTTTAGGGTTAGGGGTTACTTTTAGGGTTAGTATTAAGGTTAAGGGTTACTTTTAGGGTTAGGGGTTACTTTTAGGGTTAGTATTAAGGTTAGGGGTTACTTTTAGGGTTAGGGGTTACTTTTAGGGTTAGTATTTGTGTTGGGGTTACACATCGGCGCTGACAGTTCCGCGCTGTAACGTCTGCAGTGAAACAGCCGCTCTGAAAGCGCGTCAGAGAACAGTCTGGAACCCTTGTGACATTGCCGTTCCCCTGTTCAGACTCCCCCTGTATAAACCTTCCAGAGAACTGCTGTCAATGTCTCAGTTGTTAAGGTAGCGAAGTTGTTTCATCTCCAAACCATGCCAGGTCCCCCCCCCCCCCCCCATAGACAGCTCGGTCATTCCTTAGCCCAGTCAGTGCTTTCTTTTGACAGTGCCAGTAGGAGTTGACATGTTTATTGTGCCAGATCAAGCTACGATCTACTTTTCTTGTGGATTCGAGGCTACCGTTGCAAGCAATAACCCATCTCAGCTGCGCCGTGAGCAGGAATAAGAAGGTTTTATTATTGCACATAGCTGATATTCCCTCTGGGAAACCATATACTGCAGGTGTTTTTCCCATTAAGACAAAGAGTTGAATGTATCTCAATGTTATGGTGGTTTGGAGTTCTTGCAGGGAATGTCTGCAAATACTGCAGCAAAGCAGACAAGAAAAAAAAAACAGTTGCAATGAAAAGTGGTGGGTCTGCTTAAATGAAACATTTAACTCTATTTGACACATTAAGCAACAACTGGTGGTGCAAAAAGTTATGTTCAACTGTAGGATTGCATCGGGTGTGGCTGTTTTTAAATTACTAAGCTCTCTCTGCTCCATATAGCTGTACCAGGAGGCAAGCATGCTAGGTAGAATCTTGGGTTAGACAAGCAAGAACAAACCCATGTGACCAAAGATTCCAAACAACATGTCTGCCCCCTGATAGAGTCATGCAAGCAGAGAAGGCTCAATAAGGCACTTTATTTGTATTGTCTCATTAAAGCACTTTTTTAAAACTATTATATTTTCAATCAATCATAACTTCTACTCATGCTAGACTGCATTTAAAGAGACGTTTGAAAAAAAATAACTCTTGCTTTTTTTAGGGAAGGAATGGAGTTATTTTAAGTGTCTTACAAAAAAAAGTCAATTCGCCATCAGAAATTTTCCTGGTGCCTTACGATAGCACTTAAAAAACTCTACTTTCCTTTTTTAACAAATTAAAAATGAATAAAAGATTTCTAACAAATGTGTAATTCATTTAAATAATGAGCAACTTGCACACATTGTATGTAGGTGATGTAGATCATTTTATAGTAGTACCTCCTCCACGGTGCTGCCGAGATGATCTGTTGGCGCAGGGTAGTCCCTCCCTCCGATCGCAGCGCTCGGGGGTACTACATTTCCCATGAGCTCTGGTTCCATATGTATGGCGTCCTGGAAGGTGAAGCAAAGGAGCTTCATAACTGGGGTGCCAGGAAGGTGAGTATCTCTTATCTGAACTGACCCATAGCCAAAATATATTTTTTTTCTACGGATTTTTGCAACAGTACCTGATCGGGTCTCTGCCATAGTGTGCGTAGCTCCCAATCACCCTGTGGGCCAAAAGCACCACTGGGCGTGAAACTTTTCTGTTTGCTAGAGATTGATCCTTCCACCTAAACAGTACTGTATCTTCTACAAGGCAAACAAGGCACTCGCCTAGGGCGGCACTATGCCAGAGGGTGTTAAAGCACACTTCTAGTGCTTCAAACATTTTCCCTCCTCCACCGTTCAGCAAGCTTTAGCTCCTTCCAATTAATAGGGGTGATGGGGGCATGTAATGGACATGGTGGGGGTATGTAATGAGGGTGATGGTGACATGTAATAAGGGTGATTGGGCCTTTAATGTGTATGCAATGTGGGTGATGGGGCATGTAATGGGGTGATGGGGCATTTAGTGTGTATGCAATGTGGGTGATGGGGGCATGTGATGGGGTGATTGGGCCTTTAATGTGTATGCAATGTGGGTGATAGGGCATGTAATGGGGTGATGGGGCATTTAATGTGTGTGCAATGTGGGTGATGGGGCATGTAATGGGGTGATGGGGCATTTAATGTGTGTGCAATGTTGGTGATGGGTCATGTCATGGGTGTGCAACGTGGCTGATGGGGCAGGTCGTAGGTGTGTAACGTGGGTGGGGGGGTGCCCGAATTTTGTCTGCCTAGGGCAGCACAAAACCAAGATACACTACGGCACCTGAAGCAAAATGAGGGTGTCTCCAGCTTCTACACTCACACAACCATCCTCGCCCCTCCAAATAACAGCTACCTGTTTTTTAAAATAAAGTTGTTGCGTTGAGAGGACCCAGTTCATCTGCACTGATCTTCTTGAAAATCAAATGTAAACAAAAGTACACTTTTGAAAATTCACAAAATGAATTCATAATGGAGCATAGAAAAAGATGTGCTTGCTTAATGCAGTGTCCTCCCATACCATTTAAAAAAAAAATGGAAAAATAATTTTTTTTTCGAGTACTCTTAATGCTATCGGAATTTTTTTGTACTTTACTTTTTTTTTTTTAAACTACTTTTTAAGTGGCTTTTCATCTGAACTGATACTGATGTTCGAGATTCTTCGCCTTTGGATTTGGTGCCGTTTCTTGCCTTTGATGCAAACAAGGGTGATAGAAAGTTAACAGAGGTCTGTTAAAAAAAAGGTTGTCGAGAGGCGAGAGAGGCCATGGTGGTTTTGTATATTTATGTCTCTATGGAGACTCTTCAAACAGTCTAACCTGGGATATATGATTCTTTTACTTGGCGTTAACATCTTTCAAGGCAGTTTGGTCCCTCATCCAACAAGAGTACAATTGGAACTATGTTCTAGCAATGAAAAGGCAGAGTCACTGGGATATGCGATACCCAAATCCGGAAGGAAAGAGATTCCACATCGCTAGATGTCTTCTCTCGTTTCTCTACCTTCTTCATGGCCCAAGGTTCTTAACTCTTTCTTGGACAGAGTAACTCTTTGCAATAATACCTTTTTTTACATTTTTAATTTTATTTCGTATTTAGTTTTTATTTATTTTTTTATACCTTAGAGGAAAATAGAATTTTTTTATTTGTCGTGTACAGTAGAGAATTTTCATATTTTGTGGTCTTTTATAAAGATTTGAAGATTTTAGGAGCCCAATAGACTTCCTGGAGCCATTTATTGAGAGCCAAGGCCGTGATACATCCACGGAGTGCTATGTAACATCGGAGGAGCCAGCAGTAGGGGTTGTAGGAGCGTTGGCTCCCTGGGAAGTCTATAGAAGTAATTCAGTTTTAGATGTGCCGTAACAGACTCCATGACTAATAAGAATAAATATAGTGAAAGAAAAGATAAAAAAAAGCATGATTCTATGTTTATTGACAGAATACACAACTACAGGCTAATAGAGTTGAGCGGACACCTGGATGTCCGGATCCGTGCTCGAACTTGACCCCGAACCCCATTGAAGTCAATGGGGACACAAACTTTTGACCACTAAAATGCCTCTAAAAAAGTAATGGAAATGGCTAGAGGACTTCAAAAGGAATTAAAATGTGGGTAAGAGTAGGACAAGTGCCCTGCAAACAAATATGGATAGGGAAATAACTTCAAATAACATAAAATACATACAAATTACAGATACAGCTGAGCCATAAAATAGCACTAGATGGAATCTTTGATTTTAGCTTTGGAAGAACATAAATCTAAATCTAAAGCATGGCTACCAGGAGGATCAACAGAATTATCCATTTGAGAGAGGGTTGGAGTGCAGGGTATTCTCTTTTATACTAAGCGACCCATAGGTTGAGGAGGCGGTGACCGTGGCGGTGTAGGTGGAAGCGGCGCTGGAGGAGGAGGAGGAGGGGGTAGCCAGAATTTTTCAAAGTGCGCTGTAAGCACAGTATTGGACTGTTCTATTTGACTCTCAGATATGAAGTGCACCGCAAGACGCAAATGTACTATTTAGCACCCAAAACTATTAGAATTGTTCAAAGTGAAAATGTACATACAGTGTAATGTCCAGGTTTGGAACGAACACGAACAGTGCAGTTCGGGTTCGCTCAACACTACTAACTAATTTTCCAATACACTTAGAAATATTTTAAAACGATTTAAATGTCCAGCCTAACCATATATTTCTTTGCATTCAGCGGAGCTGCATAAAGTATTCCCTATTTTTTTTTATTTTTTATATTTGTCTATGCATACAAGTAGCAAGATCCACCCCATTGCTCAGTTTTTAAAATTCGAGCACACAGTTTTACTAGAGCTATGAAAACTTACATGGGGGAGGGTTGGCAACGGTTGGCTTGGGTGGGGATGACGACAACAATATAGTCGTCCTTGGTGCCACTTCGTCAGCTCACCTATAGATAGATATACATAGACATGCAATACAGATTAGCTGACCGATAATAATATAGATTGGTAGACTAGGGCTCCAGCCCATTGAGTGATATTAAAGAGCAGCCAGGGGGGCAATTGCCCTCCCAACCCCCTCTAACCCCCCTTGCCCTCTCCTAGCCCTCCTTTCCCTTTCCTGCCCCCCTTGCCAGCCTTCTCCTGAGTTTACAGTTTAATGTGTCATTAGGATCAAAAAGGTTATGTTTAAATGTGTCAGATTTTTTGTTATTCTATTACCATTGTTCTTTGAGGATTCACATGTGTGGTTTGCTTTTATACATGCTGCAAATTCACATCATGCATATTTCAGTTATTAAATGATAGCATACTATATATATATATATATAGTATTTTATTAACATATATATAATGTACTATATTGAGCTCTATTTGCTTGTATACATCAAAGGCGCTATTGAAAAGTTGAGTAGGGCAGGCAGATACATTTGCCGAACCCCATTTTGCTCTGTATATCTCAATCAGGGGGCAGACATGTTGTTTAGAATCTTGGGTGACATGTTCATATTTTCCCTCATCTGATCCCAGATTGTAAACAACATGTCCGCCCCCTGACAGAAGCATGTGACGCCAAGAGGGCTCAATATATTCTTACATGAAAGCATTCCGATGTAAAACTTGTACACTCAATTTAACAAAACTTGATTTCTCTACCAACTTGATTAAGTATGTATTACTTGATTTGTTTGAAATGTATTTATATATATATGGGGCTTTTTTGGCAGTTTAAAGCATTTTGTTTTGTTGTTTCAGGTAGACGAAATTTACCATGACGAGTCACTTGGGGTCCATATTAACATTGTCCTTGTGCGAATGATTATGGTGGGATACAGACAGGTAAAAAGAAAAAAACCAAAAATGTCAATGTATTGTATCGGTCTGTCTCTGTTCGATTAACATGATTGGTAATACCCTTATATCCTCTGTACCTAGCGAAAAAGAAAGCCATGTTTAATTGAAAGAGTTTAGGCATTTTAAAATACAAATTAAGTACTTATTGAGCCCTTTTTGCTTGTATAGCTCTATCAGGGGGCGGACATAGTGGGTAAGATGTAGGAAAATATGACCCAAGATTCAAAACAACATGTCCGCCCCTGACAGAGCTACACGGAGCAAAGATTCTAAACAACATGTCTGCCTTCGATAGAGCTATACGGAGCAAATATTGTAAACAACATGTCCGCCCCCGATAGAGCTATACAGAGCAAAGTATCTAAACATCATGTCCGCCCCCGATAGAGCTATACAGAGTAATGAGGGCTCAATAAGGAACTATTTTAATAATACATTTCTATTTAAAATGGCTACACTTCATGCAATCTTTCCATTAAACATAACTTTGTTTTTGCTGACATTTGTCCTTGTATGAAGCAAGTATAGTCCATCGTCTTTTAACCTGGAAGGCACAAGAATCTGTAACACAGCTGTGTGCTTTATTGGCTAATGACCATTATCCATGACTTGACTCCTGGCTCCTGCTGTGTCCAGATATTACCCAGAAGCTCCAGTTCATGGCCTTGTTCTATATGTCCACGACGATCCTTGACTAGTCTGAAAATATGTTTACAGAAAAATTGTTACAGTTCAAAAAAGATTTTGCGGGAAAAAATTATCCACAATCTGTGAACATTGGCTTACCCTCCTTGTATTATCTACTGAATGGACCATTAATCACAGATATTTACTCTTGGCCAGTCCACTCAAGGAGCAGGGATCCACACCTCATTATGTATTCACCCAAAAGCCCAGAAAACATATGGTAATCATTTCCGTTGTCAAGTCCAGAACCATTATTGCATTCCGCTACTGGCTGGCCACAATACCCAGAATGCTCTTTGGTGAGTTCTAGTTTAGAAGCAGAATGTCAGCACCTGCCATATAGACTCTACAGACTAAGTTCTGAAGGAAAGGTTAGGGTCCTCTTGAAGACCCATTTGGCGTATCTGCAGATCTAAGAGGATTTTTTGCTTTGTGTATGGACAGCTTGACAGAGACCCTTTGATAAAGGGGTCATGGACTAAACAAGTGCAGTGGGGAAAAAAGTAGGTTAAGATATGAGTAAGGAGCAATTTGCGACTATTTGTAACATTCTGCGCTATTTACCCCTGATTTGCGCCTCTTCTGTTTTTTCTTTTATTTAGCGTGCATGTTTCCGGTTGCGCTAATAAATTGTGATTAGATTTGCGTACTCTAAAGAGTTTTGTGAATATTTTGTGAAAAATAATTCTTATTTGCGTGTGAAAATTACACCAGCTTTTAGCGAGTGCTATCAACGTAAGAGGCGCAAATCAGGGGAAAAAAGCACAGAGTGTTACAAATAGTCGCAAATTGCTCCTTACTCATGTTTTACCTACTTTTTTCCCCACTGCACTTGTTTAGTACATGACTCCCAAAGTGTAATAGATGTATTGCTATAGCAACATTCCTGCCTATCTCTACAACCCCTTCCTTATTGGATGTCCCTAAATATAGAAGCCCCGTGAAATCATTTTCAATTAAAAACTACAGGAGAACTGGGAAATTTTGAAAGTAAAAATAAGTTCTTATGTTTCCATTGCAGTCTATCAGTTTGATAGAACGAGGAAACCCATCTCGAAGCCTGGAGCAAGTGTGCCGCTGGGCCCATTCACAGCAGCGCTCCGATCCTGACCACGCGGAATACCACGACCATGCCGTTTTTCTCACCAGGCAAGACTTTGGTCCCGCAGGTATGCAAGGTACTGTATTTTGTGTGATGTCAACCAGTTATGTGCACCATGCTGGTTGAGAGAGTGGACGTAAGCGAAGGGCAATCGACGCAAGTATGGTCAATCTGGTTCAGTGCTACTGGAAGAACAGATTGCAAGTACGGAGCGAAGCGGGTTACAAATAGCATGCTAATGGCGCCAATGCTTGGCAAATGTTTATAAACCTTGGGAGCCAAACAAACCAACGCAGGAGACAGTCTGGTAAACTATAGAAGCCAGGGAGGTGGTACTTCCATAGGTTTCTTTGTTAAGCAATTGAAAAGTTCCGAGCCAATATTTCCCAGGATTTTTTTAAGCCGTGCCGTAAGCTAAGCATAAACTGGATATGAAAAAAGAGATAACTCAGAAATAATAGAAATAAAATAAACTATATGGCTATCCACTAAAAAGGTGCAGGGATAAACCTGGTCAATGTCGGTAAACCTCACCAGGTTTGCCCCTTAACAATTTATAGTGACATAGGTCAGGTGCAATCTTCATCTCAACTCACCTCGTTAGTAACTAGCCACCCAATGTCTTTTTAAAATAAAATGTTAACAATTTTTGTAACCCCTGACATTGTTCTTCTGCAGAGATCACCGGTTTCTCTTTCTTAATTTTCATTTTTTTTATTTTTTAAATGATGTATATCACTTATGCTACTAACATTATAATATACAAAGCAGAGAGATCCTCTATGATATACAAAGTAACTTTACTTTATAGTATAATAATACTAATTTCGGTCACTGATTACACTACGTAAGTTAACTAATCTTATTTATAGCAATCTACAATTTATAACTCTTGGGGACACTTGTACATGATTCTTCTTTTTGAAAATATTTTCTCTGTATAAACCTTTTTTTGTCTTGATAAATCGAGCCCTAAATGAGTTGTATTGCTTTGGAGCTCTGGGTTATACGTAAGCCCAGAGAGGCCATGTATTTTTTTTATATTTTTCTGGCTTGTTTTCTCAAGATGACAACTTGTTATCTCAAGAAAACAAGTCAGAAAAATATTGAAAATACATGGCCTCTCTGGGCTTCGTTAGGGATACTGATGAACATCTAAAAGTCTGAGCTGGTTGAAAATAGTGACACCAGAGGAGGAAGGGGGACGGGGATTTTAGGTTAAAAAAAAAATTGCCCCCACATCCCCCCCTTTTGCAGTGGGCCGAAAAACATATGGCTGACTGAGAAACAACAGAGAATTAAACGTTTATTTGTTTGTCTAGCCAAAAGCTAAACATAGCTTCTACCAGAAGACAATATATTATGACTGGCACTTCCCCAGCTCTCTGTGTTGGTTTGTTTAACCTTTCAACTCACCAAATGCTCTCATTGTCTGCAGCTGAGATCTGCTCACATTCCCCAAATATCATTCTGGTTCACAGGTCATACCCTCATTTGGGTGATTAGGAAAATGATCGCTTTCAAAGTAACCCACCCCCCACCCCGATCCTGTGAGAAATCCGTGCGTAAAATGAAAGTTTGCGCAAAGTTCGAAAATGCAGCAGAGAAATTATGTTTTGTTAAAATATTAAAGTAGCTCTGACTTTTGAACCTTAGATTTTGCAGTGGCCTCTTTGATATAGAGCAAGTGTCGGAGAGAAATGAAGTTCGGTTTAATCGAAAGATTGCATCAAGTGTAGTCATTTTAAATAGAAATGTGTTAATGAAATAATAGTAAAGCATTGAGCCCTCTCTACTTGTTTACCTATCGGAGGGCGGCGGACATGTTGGATTCTAAACAACATGTCCGCCTGGTGATCAAACTATACATAGGATACATATTTAGTAGCCCAATATCATAATGTAATAATGTCATTTTCCCCAAATCATTTCATAATTCTCCATAGCTATCCTCCTTCGCTCCTGTAACTAAATGGTTCCTCGGAGGAGGGTTTAAAAAGCAGACATGAAATGAGAAAACAACTGTGCACTCCACTCACCGGGTAGATGTAAAATGAGATGCTTTAATAGTGAAAAAAGTGTTCCAGAACAGACAAAAAAGGATAAATCCACGGATGATAGAGTCCACGGGAAGGCAGCCTAACGCGTTTCGCGTGAAAAGCGCGCTTAAACTATGAGCACCCACCACCTCAAGCATATCTGTCATAAGTGTTTGGAGCCGGTATAGCTGCTTATACCTCTGAAATTACCCTTAGGGTTTAAAAAGCACCCTTGTTTTAGTTGGCCAAAGATTTGGCTGATGTGTAGCGTAGATGTAGACAGTATAATTATTGGGGTCTGCCCAGAGACTATTTTCTCCCCTGCGATCTGGTTTCTTAGTTTTTACGTTGCAGAAAAATGTAAACAGATTCGTACATAACACGAACCTCCTTTCTTGGGCTACATCAGCTGGTTGGGAGACTCGTTTTTTTGAGTGTTGGTACCTGGAGGCTTTCCCGTGGTGATCAGTGGGAGATACTATGGGGCTGGTATAATCATGCTATGCTGTGGGGCTGGTATAGTGATGTAATGCTATGGGGCTGGCATAGTGATGCTATGGGGCTGGCATAGTGATGCTATACTATGGGGCTGGCATAGTGATGCTACACTGTGGGACTGGTATAGTGATGCTATGCTGTGGGGCTGGTATAGTGATGCTGTGCTGTGGAGCTGGTATGGTGATGCTATTCCGTGGGGCTGGTATAGAGATGCTATGCTCTGGGGCTGGTAAAGTGATGCTATACTGTGGGGCTGGTATAGTGATGCTATGCTATGGGGCTGGTATAGTGATGCTGTGGGGCTGGTATAATGATGCTATGCTGTGGGGCTGGTATAATGATGCAATGCTGTGGGGCTGGTATAATGATGCTATGCTATGGGGCTGGTATAGTGATGCTGTGCTGTGGGGCTGGTATAATGATGCTATGCTGTGGGGCTGGTATAATGATGCAATGCTGTGGGGCTGGTATAATGATGCTATGCTGTGGGGCTGGTATAATGATGCAATGCTGTGGGGCTGGTATAATGATGCTGTGCTGTGGGGCTGGTATAATGATGCTGTGCTGTGGGGCTGGTATAATGATGCTGTGCTGTGGGGCTGGTATAATGATGCTATGCTGTGGGGCTGGTATAATGATGCTATGCTGTGGGGCTGGTATAATGATGCTATGCTATGGGGCTGGTATAATGATGCTATGCTGTGGGGCTGGTATGATGCTATGCTATCGGGCTGGTATAGTGATGCTGTGCTGTGGGGCTGGTATAATGTTGCTATGCTGTGGGGCTGGTATAATGATGCTGTGCTGTGGGGCTGGTATAATAATGCTATGCTGTGGGGCTGGTATAATGATGCTGTGCTGTGGGGCTGGTATAATGGTGCTATGCTGTGGGGCTGGTATAGTAATGCTATGCTCTGGGGCTGGTATAGTGATGCTATGCTCTGGGGCTGGTATAATAATGCTATGCTCTGGGGCTGGTATAGTGATCCTGTGCTGTGGGGCTGGTATGGTGATGCAATGTTGTTTGGCTTGTATATTGATGGGATGCTATGGGGCTGGTATAATGATGGGATGCTATGGGGCTGGTATAATGATGAGATGCTATGGGGCTGGTATATTAATGGGCTCCAATGAGGCTGGTATAATGTGATGTAAAGAACTTTGAAGGCACGTGTATATGCATTAACATTTGGAAGATACACCAGACAGTCCCTTTAACTTAATATTTGTGAGTAAATTAATTCTATTTGCAATCCAGATATTTCAATTCTTATAATTAGAGCGTTGTAATATGTGCTTCTGTATGTTGTACTTGGGATTAATCTGCTCCCATAGTCGTACATTGAATATCATTTCTGCAGGACCTCCAAATTCCTTGACATGTTCACGGGTACACAGGATGCAGGATCAATCCCAGTGCAGCAGTTGGCAGTCCCGCCTCTCTCTCCAAGCCCCGCCTCTCTCTCTCAATGCTCCTCCTTATTGGAATATCGCTGAATTCAGTAGCCCCGCAGAAATTATTTTCAATGTAAAACTACAGGCGAACTGGGAATTATTTTAAAGTAACAATAAGGGAATTTGACATGTATTAAACACATGTACAACGTACAGGCTATACACTAGGTTTAGAATACATATTACAATTCACTTTACTTTCCAACCACTGAGAACATATTATTCTGGCATGTGATAAGAGAACAGCAAATTTAAAGTTACTGATCTGACAACTTCACCTCTTTTTTTGTGCCTAATAGGTTATGCACCGGTCACCGGCATGTGTCATCCTCTGCGTAGCTGTACCCTGAACCATGAAGATGGCTTTTCCTCTGCATTTGTGGTTGCCCACGAAACAGGTCATGTGTAAGTTGGATGGATGCCGTGGCATTCGTCACGTGTTAGTTTTTTTTTTTTTATTTCTAGCCTTGCGCGGTCTTCAAAACCATTTTAAGGACCCCCCACTTCCCATAACTGGCTCCATGTGAGCCCCCGCTAAGCAAGCGTTCCTTAAGATATTAGCACCACCTCTTCGTAGTCCAGATTTATTTTTTATTAATGAATCAAACATACTACTAATTGTTTGACTCTTATTCCGGGCTTGACAAATCGCAGGAAGCCATGACTACCTACGACGGGCTCCTAGCTTTTTTTGATTGCTCTATGTCTACAACTCTTGTGGCCTACTTTCTGTAAGGACACCATCATACACCATTCCCTGGCTCCTAAAAATCTTTGAATTGATTCATTTTGGCTCCTTAAGTCTAGCGATATTTCTCAAAGCAAAGGAATTAGTGCTGTTTTCCCTCAACCGGACTTAAAAATGATCCCAAGGCCATGTAATTGCCGACTGGGTTATGGAATCCAAAGATTGACTTGAAGATTCCGTCTTGGTCAACGATATAGACATGATGAGAACATTGAAGAATGTTCACCCACTCTGTGGTTAAATGCTTTTTTGGTTGTTATTGGTTAAAATCTTTGCACGTATCATAGGGGGGGGGAAAGTCTAGTCAATTGGTGGCCTACGTTTTGTGAAAGGTTATCTTTTCGATCTGCACATCTGGAGATCAAAGTGCAAGTGACAGACGAGGAGCATTTCAGTGGCCACCTGGAACTGGCAATTAGTCACATATTTTAGGAAAGGGTTTGTGTTTGAACTACTGTCTAACTCCAGATTCTTTGAGCATACATCATGCATCATTGTTTTATGTTGTTGTTGTTTGTTTGAACAACTGTGTTTAAAGGGGTTACACTCTGCCTGAGACATTAGCTTACTCATAACCACAGAGCAAAAGGTTTAGTCTGAGAGTGAGCCCTTAAAGATACTGATTCAACACCCAGCACTCTCAGCCGAATCTGTGTTTTCATTGAGTAACAATGCAGTAGAACTTTTTTTCATATTCTCTACTGTGACCTTAAAAAATATAGCACTGTTTTTTGCTTCGTTTGTAACGATTAAATCAATCAACGTTCAAAAAAACAAACATAATCTCTCTCTTCTGTTAGTTAATAAAGCATTATTCAGTTGATTAAAAATAAGCCCCTCCATATTGGATGACTTTAGAGGCTCAGATGAATTTATTCAATGGAAAACTACTGAACTATAAATTGTTTTACAATAAAAATAAGGTTATTTAATCCTTAAAGACCAGAGCACCGAAACGGCCCTGATAACAGAGTGTTTGGTAGCCAATGGAATCGTAGGCAGAGAGTGGAACAGGGTCTTTGGAGACCATGTGGCTCCCTGGCAAAATATTGCAAGACCTTGTAACGTCACTCGTGGAGGCAAGCCTGAACCTGGAAGTTCGGAAAAGGTGCAATGTGGATAAATGTGACCGTTTACATTTTTGTCGGTCAGACTGAGGTCTCATTAGGTTTAAAAGTGGAATTTCTCAATGATAATGTTTTGTTTAAGGTGGGCAATAATATAACATTTACTTCTTGTTTTATATAGCGAGTTTTCTTGTTGCAGGGTAAAATAAATGGCACATAGCCTTAACTATGGTTGGTGACATATTTGTTTCCTTCCCCCCCAGGTTAGGTATGGAACACGACGGACAGGGTAACCGGTGTGCTGATGAAACTAGCATGGGGAGCATTATGGCGCCATTGGTTCAGGCTGCGTTCCACCGCTACCACTGGTCGAGATGCAGCAAGCAGGAGCTTAACCGATATATACAGTATGTTGTTCCATACGTTTATTGCTTTAAGGGGGGGCGTCACCGGCATCTAGTGTAGAAATGCCTGTTGATAATACAGACCCCCACATCGTCAGTGTGCTATGTCCTCATAAATACCATCCTAGCTGAGTCTTAACACATCATACTTTCCTAGCGGAGTCTTAACACATACTTTCCTAGCGGAGTCTTAACACATCATACTTTCCTAGCGGAGTCTTAACACATCATACTTTCCTAGCGGAGTCTTAACACATCATACTTTCCTAGCGGAGTCTTAACACATCATACTTTCCTAGGGGAGTCTTAACACATCATACTTTCCTAGCGGAGTCTTTCTTTACACATCATACTTTCCTAGCGGAGTCTTAACACATCATACTTTCCTAGCGGAGTCTTAACACATCATACTTTCCTAGCGGAATCTTAACACATCATACTTTCCTAGCGGAATCTTAACACATCATACTTTCCTAGCGGAGTCTTAACACATAATACTTTCCTAGCAGAGTCTTAACACATCATACTTTCCTAGCGGAGTCTTAACACATCATACTTTCCTAGTGGAGTCTTAACACATCATACTTTCCTAGCGGAGTCTTAACACATCATACTTTCCTAGCTGAGTCTTAACACATCATACTTTCCTAGCGGAGTCTTAACACATCATACTTTCCTAGCTGAGTCTTAACACATCATACTTTCCTAGCAGAGTCTTAACACATCATACTTTCCTAGCGGAATCTTAACACATCATACTTTCCTAGCAGAGTCTTAACACATCATACTTTCCTAGCGGAGTCTTAACACATCATACTTTCCTAGCAGAGTCTTAACACATCATACTTTCCTAGCAGAGTCTTAACACATCATACTTTCCTAGCAGAGTCTTAGCACATCATACTTTCCTAGCAGAGTCTTAACACATCATACTTTCCTAGCGGAGTCTTAACACATCATACTTTCCTAGGGGAGTCTTAACACATCATACTTTCCTAGGGGAGTCTTAACACAGCATACTTTCCTAACGGAATCTTAACACATCATACTTTTCCTCCACTACCGGCTGTAACAAAATCTCAATTACGGTGTTGTAAAATATTCAAACTCCCTCCCCCTGCGCAATCCTTACTTTAAATTAAACTTAAAACACAACTGTCTGCAAAAAAAAAAGTTGTGTTCAATTGAAGGATTACATCAAGTATAGACATTTCAAATAGAAATTAGTACCAATAAAGTAATGTATTGAGACCTCCTTGCTCCATATAGCCCTATCAGAGGGTGGACATATTTAGTGCCTACATCCCCAATACAGCTATACAAGCAAAGAGGGCTCAATAAGGTACTTCTATTTTTATTCTTTCTTTAAAGCATTTCTATATAAAGACTTTATGAAAAAAAATTCTCAATGTTTAATTGAAAGATGGCACGCAGTTTAGGCATTGTAAATAGAAATGCTTTAGTGAAATAATACAAATAACGTAACTACTGGAGTCTCTTTTGCTCCACTTAGCTCTAAAAGGCAACGGACGTGTTTAGAATCGTGGGCTTCAGACCTTTCTTTCTCCGCCTCCTGATAGAGCTATACAGAGCAACGAGGGCTCAATAAGGTATTTTATTTGTATTCTTTCAATAGATCATTTCCATTTAAAATGCCTAAACTTGGAGCAATTTTTCCAGAACTTCATGTTTTGCCGACAGTTGTCCTTTCAAGGATTTTGTCGTTTCAACTCCCCCCCTGTTTCCCCCTAATTAACAATGCATATTCCCTAAAGCAATATCTGTACATTTATAAGAAGACTCATGATTAATGGTTGACTCATGCACCTCTTCGAAGGTCTAGACGTGGCCTTTCTGAATTGTGGTCATGTAGTTCAATGCCATCTCTGGCTGGGATCAGTTTGTCTCTGGATAATGTCGATCTGGGAACATTTGCCTTTGTGTACACCAGCAGTGTCTCAAATAAATCAAATATCAAACAATAGCAACATTCTTTTCTACCTGTGGTCCTTGCAGTATACATATAAATCTGATGTTTCGCGTAAGCACCTAGCAGGGTATGTGTATTATTTCAACTGAAAATATGGTTTGTTTTGTACAGTTTCAGTTTCTGCTGTTTAATGATGTCATTGGTATAATTCTTTGGAAAAATCTTTTTTTTTTTCGGTTATACAAAAAGTTACGATTCATGAGATCCTGGAACATTTGCAATATATTTTCAACATAACATATTATTATGTAAATATGTGTTTTTAATTTTTTAAAAATATTAAAATGCCCTAGAGAAAGGGCTACTTTGGAGGACAACTGTAAATAAAAAAAATAACTTATTTAGCATCAAGCGTAGATGTTTTACACTCTAAATAGATGTATCAATGGGCAGACATGTTGTTTAGAATCTTGGGTTAGATGGTGAAGGAAGATCTGATCGAGCTGACCCAAGATTCTAAACAAAATGTCTGCCCCCTGATTGAGATATACAGAGCAAAATGGGGTTCGGCAAATGTATCTGCCTGCCCTACTCAACTTTTCAATAGCGCCTTTCTCCCAGTAGGAATTAACTTAATCGGAGACGGAATTAAAAAATGTTATTATTACCCAATTTATGGTGCTCGGTTATCGATCTCGGAATGATGACCCTGCCGGGATTTTAATCGGCAACCTTGAGACTTGAACACAAGTAGGGTTGCCACTCTGTCTCTACATGTATTCATCTCCTTACAGTACCTACAAAGGACCTGACAAATATTTATAGCATTTGTGAGCTAGGCAGACCCCAAAAAATAGACACACTGGGGGTTCTGTATACAAGATGTTTCTGAAATGGAGCCCAGTGGCTCCATAGTTAACGTCTACCTATCTGGCTTCCGCAAGAATGAAGCCATGGCACGCCAGCTGCGTCAAAATAAAAAAAAAAGTGATCTAAATATACTTTAAGAATTCTGTCGCAGGCTATGTGTAAAGCAAAAGGTCTCACAATTACGTCGTTATCGGCATTGTTCAAAAAGTCGCGTATTGAGATTAAAAATACGCACATTGAGATTAAAAAGACGCATAATTAAGAATAAAATCGAACACTGAGAATAAAAAAAGTCTCACTTTCAAGCTAAGAAGTTGCAGTTTTTGTTCTTGTATATAACATTTATTGTATATGACATATAAGATAAGACATAAAACAGCTCCATTATTCATACATAACCTCCACTGTCTGCAGGGATTTCTCAAGTTCGGCTCTAACACATTGTTTAGATTTTTTTTTTTTATTATTCTTTACACAGTATAAACAGTCTGAATGAAGGAGTCCATTTACGAATAATGACTGTGAATGGAGAAAGACTCCTGCACAAGTACTGAACAAAGGGACAATCTCCCATTTATATACATTGCCAATTGCATTTTTATCACAACATTTTAGTTTGCGACGATGCAAATGGCTATGCCTTTTGTGACCAAGTGGCAACCAAATTCCAGGACATATTAAAGGACAACTGGTGCAAAAAAATAAGTTCTGTTTCACTGAAAGATGGCATCAAGTGTAGATATATTATATAGAAATGCTTGAATGAAAGAATACAAATAAAGCACCTTTATTGAGCCATCTTTTCCCCATATAGCTCTACCAGGAGGCAGATGTTGTTGTTTAGAATCTTTAGTCAGATCTTTGTTCATCTGAACCAAGGTGAGTGAAGATCTGACCCAAGATTCTAAACAACCGTGATTCTAAACACCGTGCTAGCACGGTGAATGAGCCTGTGGGATAATAAGGTCTTCTGGCTTGTTTGGTGTCATTTGATAATGACTCTGCTACCCACTGAATTTCAGGTGGAGGGGGGTTTACTATCAACTTCAGCCCACCGTTACTTAAATGGTTTGTTCTGCTTTCGCATTATAAGCAATGTTTTGCTTGGCCCTTCAATCCTCCTTGTAATGATTTTAGCAGATAGACAGTTTATAGAGGCCCTGCTGCTAAAGTCACGAGATTTAGTCTGTATTTTTTTTTTTTTCTTACGAGTTGTGGTAAATGTGGCTTTTTCATTAGACATCGTTTTTCAGAAATGCTGGTTGTTTAATCCCCCCCGACCTCTCACCTCTCTGTTCACTTAGTTCCTATGACTGTCTCCTCGATGACCCCTTTGAACACAAATGGCCAAAACTCCCTGAACTTCCCGGAATTAATTACTCCATGGATGAGCAGTGCCGGTTTGACTTTGGAGTGGGCTACAAAATGTGCACCGCTGTGAGTATATAAAGAAAGGTGGAAACTGCGTGACCTTGTTATTTAGGGAATATAAACACATTCTGTAATTGTTGCCAATTTAATCATGTACTTTCTTTAATCTCTGTGTTGATGACATAGAAACCTGTGTCACCGGCAGATAAGAACCAATCGGCACATCTAGACTGCCCAATGTTCTAAATAATTCTATTGTCCTTACCACTTCTACTGGAAGACTATTCCATGCATCCACTACCCTCTCAGTAATGTAATACTTTCATTAATCCCTGACCTTATCTTATATCTAGGATAGCCTTATACCTATCCCATGCATGCTTAAACTCCTTCACTATATTACCTCTACCACTTCTACTGGAAGACTATTCCATACATCCACTACCCTCTCAGTAAAGTAATACTTTCATTAGTCCCTGGCCTTATCTTATATCTAGGATAGCCTTATACCTATCCCATGCATGCTTAAACTACTTCACTGTATTAACCTCTACCACTTCTACTGGAAGACTATTCCATACATCCACTACCCTCTCAGTAAAGTAATACTTTCATTAGTCCCTGACCTTATCTTATATCTAGGATAGCCTTATACCTATCCCACGCATGCTTAAACTCCTTCACTGTATTAACCTCTACCACTTCTACTGGAAGACTATTCCATACATCCACTACTCTCTCAGTAATGTAATACTTTCATTAGTCCCTGGCCTTATCTTATATCTAGGATAGCCTTATACCTATCCCATGCATGCTTAAACTCCTTCACTGTATTAACCTCTACCACTTCTACTGGAAGACTATTCCATGCATCCACTACCCTCTCAGTAATGTAATACTTTCATTAGTCCCTGACCTTATCTTATATCTAGGATAGCCTTATACCTATCCCATGCATGCTTAAACTCCTTCACTGTATTAACCTCTACCACTTCTTCTGGAAGACTATTCCATACATCCACTACCCTCTCAGTAAAGTAATACTTTCATTAGTCCCTGGCCTTATCTTATATCTAGGATAGCCTTATACCTATCCCACGCATGCTTAAACTCCTTCACTGTATTAACCTCTACCACTTCTACTGGACGGCTATTCCATGCATCCACTACCCTCTCAGTAATGTAATACTTTCATTAGTCCCTGACCTTATCTTATATCTAGGATAGCCTTATACCTATCCCATGCATGCTTAAACTCCTTCACTGTATTAACCTCTACCACTTCTACTGGAAGACTATTCCATACATCCACTACCCTCTCAGTAATGTAATACTTTCATTAGTCCCGGACCTTATCTTATATCTAGGATAGCCTTATACCTATCCCATGCATGCTTAAACTCCTTCACTGTATTAACCTCTACCACTTCTACTGGAAGACTATTCCATACTTCCACTAACCTCTCAGTAATGTAATACTTTCATTAGTCCCTGGTCTTATCTTATATCTAGGATAGCCTTATACCTATCCCATGCATGCTTAAACTCCTTCACTGTATTAACCTCTACCACTTCTACTGGAAGACTATTCCATACATCCACTACCCTCTCAGTAAAGTAATCCTTTCATTAGTCCCTGACCTTATCTTATATCTAGGATAGCCTTATACCTATACCATGCATGCTTAAACTTCTTCACTGTATTAACCTCCACCACTTCTACTGGAAGACTATTCCATACATCCACTATCCTCTCAGTAATGTAATACTTTCATTAGTCCCTGACCTTATCTTATATCTAGGATAGCCTTATACCTATCCCATGCATGCTTAAACTCCTTCACTGTATTAACCTCTACCACTTCTGCTGGCAGGCTATTCCATACATCCACTACCCTCTCAGTAAAGTAATACTTCCTGATATTACTTTTAAACCTTAGCCCCTCCTATTTAAGACTATGTCCTCTAGTTGTGGTAGTTTTTCTTCTTTTAAATATACTCTCCTCCTTTACTGTGTCAATTCCCTTTATGTATTAAAATCTTTCTATCATATCCCCCCTGTTACGTCTTTCCTCCAAGCTATACATGTTAAGATGCTTTAACCTTTCCTGGTAAGTTTTATCCTTCAACCCATGAACCAGTTTAGTAGCCCTTCTCTGAACTCTCTCCAAAGTATCAATTTCCTTCTGGAGATACGGTCTCTAGTACTGCGTACAATACTCCAAGTGAGGTCTCACCAGCGCTCTGTACAATGGCATGAGCACTTCCCTCTTCCTACTGTTAATACCTCTCCCTATGCAACCAAGCATTCTGCTAATACCTTTACCTATACAACCAAGCATTCTGCTAATACCTCTCCCTATACAACCAAGCACTCTGCTAATGCCTCTCCCTATACAACCAAGCATTCTGCTAATACCTCTCCCCATACAACCAAGCATTCTGCTAATACCTCTCCCTATGCAACCAAGCATTCTGCTAATACCTCTCCCTATACAACCAAGCACTCTGCTAATGCCTCTCCCTATACAACCAAGCATTCTGCTAATACCTCTCCCCATACAACCAAGCATTCTGCTAATACCTCTCCCTATACAACCAAGCATTCTGCTAATACCTCTCCCTATACAACCAAGCATTCTGCTAATACCTCTCCCTATACAACCAAGCATTCTGGCTAATACCTCTCCCTATGCAACCAAGCATTCTGCTAATACCTCTCCCTATACAACCAAGCATTCTACTAACACCTCTCCCTATGCAACCAAGCATTCTGGCTAATACCTCTCCCTATACAACCAAGCATTCTGCTAATACCTCTCCCTATACAACCAAGCATTCTGCTAATACCTCTCCTTATACAACCAAGCATCCTGCTAATACCTCTCCCTATACAACCAAGCATTCTTCTAATACCTCTCCCTATGCAACCAAACATTCTGCTAATACCTCTCCCTATGCAACCAAACATTCTGCTAATACCTCTCCCTATACAACCAAGCATTCTGCTAATACCTCTCCCTATACAACCAAGCATTCTGCTAACACCTCTCCCTATACAACCAAGCATTCTGCTAATACCTCTCCTATACAACCAAGCATTCTGCTAATACATCTCCCTATACAACCAAGCATTCTGCTAATACATCTCCCTATACAACCAAGCATTCTGCTAATACCTCTCCCTATACAACCAAGCATTCTTCTAATACCTCTCCCTATACAACCAAGCATTCTGCTAATACCTCTCCCTTTACAACCAAGCATTCTGCTAATACCTCTCCCTATACAACCAAGCATTCTGCTAACACCTCTCCCTATACAACCAAGCATTCTGCTAATACCTCTCCTATACAACCAAGCATTCTGCTAATACATCTCCCTATACAACCAAGCATTCTGCTAATACATCTCCCTATACAACCAAGCATTCTGCTAATACCTCTCCCTATACAACCAAGCATTCTTCTAATACCTCTCCCTATACAACCAAGCATTCTGCTAATACCTCTCCCTTTACAACCAAGCATTCTGCTAATACCTCTCCCTATACAACCAAGCATTCTGCTAATATCTATCACTATACAGCCAAGCATTTGCAATGCCCCCAGGCCTGCCACTTTAAGGGAGGTCAAGTATCACGGCCTTAGTTAGCCATATTGGCCTAGTGGTGGGCCAGAAATTTATTCCCATAATGGCCTAAAATCTCTATGTATATATATATATATATATATCAAACATTTTTTCTTCTTCTCCCAGTTCCGGACGTTTGACCCGTGTAAGCAGCTGTGGTGCAGCCATCCAGACAATCCATATTTCTGTAAAACAAAGAAGGGCCCCCCTCTCGATGGGACAGAATGCTCTGCCGGAAAGGTATGCACACTTAGAATCCACACAAGACCTGTTATTCCCCATCCATAGTCTGTATTTAGAGCTGTCCTGAACTGCGCTCCCCGGCTGCCTCATGCGGATATTGAGGCAGAAAATGTGATCGTTGTTGACCTTATTTGCATACACCTACCCAGAATCCCTTGCAAGAGGGCTATTAATTAGGAATTTGTATGTAACAATACATGGGAATCTTCACAATGTGCAACTTTCTGTAACAATGTGGTGCTACTTAAAAGCAAAGTAATAAACTATACAGCTCAATAAAGTCGCAATTTGTGGTTGACCGTTCTCTGGCTTCCTTTAACTAATAAGCTGGGGGTGATCTATAGAGGTGACTGGATTTAGAACTTTGCCTCACAATAGACCTTCGTACATAACCCCCGATGTATCGTAGTTAACGCGGTAACCAGGGATAACACATATACACATTTTGCCTTGTTGACATGTCCTGAGCATTATATAGGTTGCTGTGGGTTTAGTCACGTGGAACTCATTTCTCTTTAGTGGTGTTTCAAAGGCCATTGCATTTGGAAGACCCCGGAACAATCTTACAGTCAAGATGGAGGATGGAGTTCATGGTCCAGATTTGGTTCTTGTTCTCGCACCTGTGGAGGAGGGGTGCGTTCTCGTGGCAGACAGTGCAATAATCCACCGTGAGTACACTGGGCATGGTGATAAGGCTATGATTATAATTAATCTTCTTCCGCTCTGTTTATCACTCTCCCTTGCAAATGGTGGCATCAATATCCTTCCTAGACTAGGTACCTCCATACATACATTCACGCTATCTCCTATGTCAGCAATAATTGCCTTTAGTGTCTGTAATTACTGGTTGCCTAAGATGAGCATCGACAAAGTCAATTGATTCCATGGATTCATCACTATTCTTCGCTTACGTGTGACACAAGACTCCGCCTTCTCTCGCTATTCGCCAACCTTAATTCGCCCTGCCATTCTACCCCCTTGACAAATTGCAGCTCCGAATCCCATCTCAAACTCCCCTTCAAGGAAAGCAAAAAATAAATAAAATAACTGTTGTTTGCTTCAAAAAACAAAGGGAGATTGATTAGTGAGTAGGGGTGCCACCTGGCTGGTCTATATAGACAGTAGCATGAACGGTATTTTTTTTTTTTGTAGAAAAGGTGGCAGCCCTGTTTGTGAGGCGAGTTGGACTAAAATGTAAGTTTATAAAAATCAATAATATTTAAATCCGCCTGAGATGACCTCCGGGATATTCCCCCTATAAACATTGTGGTGTCTCAGACCCCCCTATTGTATTTAGGTACTGTAGCTGGCCAAAGACTCCTCCCTCCCCCTTTATAATTGGGGGTGAGAGCGGAACAAAGGCTCCTGGCCCCCCGTTTTTTTTTTGGCCAGCTCCTGTCATTATAAGGGGGGCTGGGAACCTTTGGCTAGCTCCAGTCCCCAAATACAATAGGGCCCGGGACACTTGCCCAGCATCAGGACCCTGTATTTATTAGCTTAACCTGAGAGCCATTTCGGCAACTCCAGCCCCCCGTTTGTAAACAGAGGGGGCACATTTTGTTAAAATGAGGGCATTAATTCCCATGGGATAAGATATTTGTATTCATGTCGACAGTTGGATTTAGCCTTACATTGTTGAAATGAATAGCATTTGAGATGAGCCTCACTCCCTACAGGGTCTAGAAATAACTAGTGATCGCTCTGGACAGACCAGTAGGGAGACATTTCTAGACCGATGGAGAGATTAAGAGCAGAGAGAAGAGTTGAATATTTAAAAAAGGACGGATGTGCCCCTCCATTTAATAAATCGACTCCAATCCAACGTTTAGGTCAGACAGCTCTGCATTCAGAAGGTTTCTTTGGTTCCACACATTGTTTTCTACGGAGAGTGCTGTCTTTCTTTTGCCTTTCTCTTTACTTGCACTTTGGATTTGGTGTCAGCCACCCACCGGCAAAAGGCACCCGGGACAACAGGAGGAGCCTTAACCCATGCTATCTCTGGATAACATTGCCCTGAGAGCCCACACTCCCTGGTTCTTTTCTTTGGTTACACAACTCTTCTGAAAGTGGAAAAAGACTCCCATTCTCGCTTGAAGCGTAATCCAGTCCATATTCACTGCTGATGGTTTTTTTGGGAAATGGTGGTAAGATCTGAGGTTTCAATTTCCCCCCTTTTGATCACTTAGATTGACTTCATATGTCCTCCTTCCTGTCCATACCTTGTCCTCCTGTTTTCCCTGTGTCTGTTCGCAAGGACAGTGCTTGATCATTTATCAGCTGTACATCTGGATCTTCTTCTTTCATCCGAGCCTCGGAAAGGTTTTGATGTATTTGCCTGAATTGCAAGACCACATTCTGAAGATTCTCAGATTCCCTGTTTGGAGGTGGATTTCTTGGTACAGAATAAGTCGTGCAGTACATGCAAGACACTAATGCCTCACAATAGTAGGGGAGGGGGGCTGGTCACTTTTGGGCAGTGTGGTGGTGCAACATGATCAACCCACCTGTTATCATCAGAGATAGACACAAACAGACAGGCAGGGGAGATATTCTGAAAGGTACAGAGACTGATACAAAGCCAATTGGATGGAAAAACAGACAAAGGGAATTTCAAACCCAAGGCCATAGTAGCTGAGTTGGTAAATTTCTCCAGATATGATGCTTTGGCCTCAGATTTCAGATTGCATGTAGTTCCATGAGTCTTGCCTGCCTTTCTATCCAATTGTCTTTCTATCTGTCTCCTGTTACTTTTGGCATTAGGTTTAAAATTCCCTGCAAATCCTTGTTTCATGAGTAAAGTCCCACTGGCATTATATTACCCCCTTATATACCCCAGATCCAGAAATCCAGAGGAGAGAGAGAGAGGCGTGTGAAGATGGAGACATTGAGGGTCTCTCCACTCACACAAGTGCACGTCTATGGGGTCAAAATACTGAGCATTCCTGAACTCTGGGCTTTCTATCTCAACCTACTGATCACAGCCTCATCTGAGGAAGATGGCTGCCTAACCCCTGGGGCATTTAGAAGCTGCGAGAGGGTGCAATCTCTGTCCATTGAGTCTGTTTAGAGATCAGGTATCCCTACTAGCCCTCCCTTGCACAATGTGATAGGAGAAACATCTTGATCTCGCCCGTCTTTCAGATCAAGAGATAATACAATTTGAAACCATTATATGATGCACACGCCAGTGTGTGTGTGGATTTTTGATGTCTTCCTGGATTCCACATCAAAACAAAAACTGGCCTCCCAAATGTTTAGTAAATGGTCTAACCACAAAAGATACACAGTCACCCACGCTGTGTCCATACAGAATTACATGTGGCCTGTGGAAGATGCAGGATATGGGACACGGGGTCAAATATTAAGATTAGGATCAGTGCAGCTTCCAAACAGTGGACTACATGTCGATTAATTAAAACACTGTGTTTTAATTAAATGTTATGCTTCTAAAGGGACACTACGCTTTTTTTTAAAATCTCATTTGTGCTTCTATCATAGAAGCACAAGTGAAAGATTTCATGCCTCTAATAGAAGGATAAACTGGCATGTACTTTTTTGTGTTTATTATTTGCCTATTCACCGTTTGTGAGGTCAGGCACTGATGTTGGATGAGAAGGCCTGGATCGCAAGCTCCGTTCCAGTTCATCGAAAGGGGTTGAGGTCAGGGCTCCAGCCAAGTTCTTCCACACCAAACACATCCAGCCATGTCTTTATGGACCTTGCTTTGTGCACTGGGGCACAGCTGGAATAGAAAAGGGCCTTCCGCAAACTGCTCCCACAAAGTTGGAAGCATAGAATTGTCCAAAATGTCTATGCTGAAGCATCAAGATTTCCCTTCGTTTACCCTCCTCCACCAAACTTTATAGTAGGCACGATGCAGTCAGGCAGGTAGCTTTCCTCTGGCATCTGCCAAACTCAGACTCCCCCTTGCTGCCAAATAGTTAAGACTCCACAGAACAAGTTTCCCCTGCTCCAGAGTCCAGTGGTGGCATGCTTTACACCACTCGATCTGATGCTTGGCATTGTACTTGGTGATGTGAGGCTTGCATGCAGCTGCTCCAGAGTCCAGTGGCGGCGTGCTTTACACCACTGGATCTGATGCTTGGCATTGTACTTGGTGATGTGAGGCTTGCATGCAGCTGCTCCAGAGTCCAGTGGCAGCGTGCTTTACACCACTGGATCCGACGCTTGGCATTGTACTTGGTGATGTGAGGCTTGCATTCAGCTGCTCCAGAGTCCAGTGGCGGCGTGCTTTACACCACTCGATCCGATGCTTGGCATTGTACTTGGTGATGTGAGGCTTGCATGCAGCTGCTCCAGATTCCAGTGGCAGCATGCTTTACACCATTCGATCCGATGCTTGCCATTGTATTTGGTGATGTGAGGCTTGCATGCAGCTGCTCCAGAGTCCAGTGGCGGCGTGCTTTACACCACTGGTATCCGATGCTTGGCATTGTACTTGGTGATGTGAGGCTTGCATGCAGCTGCTCCAGAGTCCAGTGGTGGCATGCTTTATACCACTCGATCCGATGCTTGGCATTGTACTTGGTGATGTGAGGCTTGCATGCAGCTGCTCCAGAGTCCAGTGGCAGCGTGCTTTACACCACTGGATCCGATGCTTGGCATTGTACTTGGTGATGTGAGGCTTGCATGCAGCTGCCCCTGAGTCCAGTGGTGGCATGCTTTACACCACTCGATCCGACGCTTGGCATTGTACTTGGTGATGTGAGGCTTGCATGCAGCTGCTCCAGAGTCCAGTGGCGGCGTGCTTTACACCACTGGATCCGATGCTTGACATTGTACTTGGTGATGTGAGGCTTGCATGCAGCTGCTCCAGAGTCCAGTGGCAACGTGCTTTACACCACTGGATCCGATGCTTGGCATTGTACTTGGTGATGTGAGGCTTGCATGCAGCTGCTCCAGAGTCCAGTGGTTTTACACACCATGCACCTCAGCTCTCGGTAACCCCGCTCTGTGATTCCCAAGCACTTCCACTTTCCAATAATACCACTTAAAGTTGTGCGTGGAATATCTAGCTGGGATGAAATGTCACAAACTGACTTATTGCAAAGATGTCACACTATCACAGTACCCTAAATTCACTGAGATCTACTCCTGTGTCAATGGGCCTCATTGAAACCCCTGAATAATGAAGTAGTGCGCCCCAATACTAATGCTAATCTTCCAATTTGCCGATGCCCAATACCCTAGTGTGGGGTATATATTTATGGGAGGGGGCAGACCATTTTTTCTCTAAGGGTCACCAAACTTTCTAATGGTGGCGCTGCTGGTTAAATATCCTCTATGATATGATTTTTGGCTCCTTGGGCTAGCTGAGTTGGAAAAATTTCCCAGCTTGCCTGACTCTCCAGTGAATACTCGATGTTTGCATTGCTTTATCCATGAAAGAGAGAATTTGAAACTTAAGTCCAAAAGTCGCCTAGTTGGAAAAATTTTCCCATTAAGCTGAATTTGTGGCCCTAACTTTTAAATCCCCTTCTGAACTCCAGTGATTAGCCCCCATGCACTTCAGTCCTGTGTGCCCAATACTCGAGCATATTCTTCAAATCCTGACTTATTATATGGACGCGTGTTGTGCTTCTGGTAGTTCCTACACCGTTCAGCCATAACACTACGAGCACTGACAGGTGGCAAGCCGGCGGAGGCAGTGTGATGTTTTGGACTGACCGGTGGCAAGCCGGCGGAGGCAGTGTGATGCTTTGGACTGACAGATGGCAAGCCGGGCGGAGGCAGTGTGATGCTTTGGACTGACAGGTGGCAAGCCAGCGGAGGCAGTGTGATGCTTTGGACTGACAGGTGGCAAGCCGGCGGAGGCAGTGTGATGCTTTGGACTGACAGGTGGCAAGCCGGCAGAGGCAGTGGGATGCTTTGGACTGACAGGTGGCAAGCCGGCAGAGGCAGTGGGATGCTTTGGACTGACAAGTGACAAGCCGGCGGAGGCAGTGTGATGCTTTGGGTAATGTTCTGCTGGGAAAGCTTGGGTCCTGCCATTCATGTGGATGTTACTTTGACACGTACCACCTACCTAAGCATTGTTACACACCATGTGCACCCTTTCATGGAAACGGTATCCCCTGATGGCATTGGACTCTTTCAGCAGGATAATGCACCCTGCAACAAAGCAAAAATGGTTCAGGAATGGTTTGAGGAACACAACAATGAGTTCAAGGTGTTGACTTGGCCTCCAAATTCCCCAGATCTCAATCCAATCGAGCATCTGTGGGATGTGCTGGACAAACAAGTCCGATCCATGGAGGCCCCACCTCACACATTACAGGACTTATAGGATCTGCTGCTAACATTAAAATGGTCATAATGTTATGGCTGGTTAGTGCAAAATCTCTTTCTGTGCTATATTTTAGAATGATCTAATATATAAGGTTATGTATTTTAGAATCATATGATATGTAAGGTTTATAGCACAATTCCAATGACCACTTCATAGTCCATTCAAATTACATATTTAATAAGAAATATTTTGGGGTTCCTCCCTCTTTACTCATTACTTCTTTGTGGTATTAGGATTATTGTAACACTCTCTTGATTAGTCTTCCTTCGGTTCACAAGTCTCCCTGGCAATGTGTCCAAAATTTTGCTGTCAGGTTCATCTTTCTTATTCGATGATCTTCGTCGGCTGCTAATCTTTGTAATGCCCACCACTGTCTTCCTTTGCGCCCTTGGATCAAATTTAAAATGCTAACTTCGATGTACAAAGCACTTCCACTCCATAGCCCCTCCTCTCATTTGACCCAAGATTCTAAACAACATGTCCCCCCCAGATAGAGCTATACAGAGCAAATATTCTAAACAACATTTCCACCCCCTGATAGCGCTATACAGAGCAAAGATTCTAAACAACATGTCCTCCCCCTGATAGAGCTATACAGAGCAAAGATTCTAAACAACATGTCTGCCCCCTGATAGAGCTATACAGAGAAAAGATTCTAAACAACATGCCTGCCCCCTGGTAGAGCTATATAGAGCAAGGATTCTAAACAACATGTCCACCCCCTGATAGAGCTATACAGAGCAAAGATTCTAAACAACATGTCTTCCCCTGATAGAGCTATACAGAGCAAAGATTCTAAACAACATGTCTGCCCCCTGATAGAGCTATACAGAGCAAAGATTCTAAACAACATGTCTTCCCCTGATAGAGCTATACAGAGCAAAGATTCTAAACAACATGTCTGCCCCCTGATAGAGCTATACAGAGCAAAAATTCTAAACAACATGTCCTCCCCCTGATAGAGCTATACAGAGCAAATATTCTAAACAACATGTCCGCCCCCTGATAGAGCTATACAGAGCAAAGATTCTAAACAACATGTCCTCCCCCTGATAGAGCTATACAGAGCAAATATTCTAAACAACATGTCCGCCCCCTGATAGAGCTATACAGAGCAAAGATTCTAAACAACATGTCCGCCCCCTGATAGAGCTATACAGAGCAAATATTCTAAACAACATGTCCGCCCCCTGATAGAGCTATACAGAGCAAAGATTCTAAACAACATGTCAGCCCCCTGATAGAGCTATACAGAGAAAAGATTCTAAACAACATGTCCACCCCTGATAGAGCTATACAGAGCAAAGATTCTAAACAACATGTCCACCCCTGATAGAGCTATACAGAGCAAAGATTCTAAACAACATGTCCACCCCCTGATAGAGCTGTGATTTTATTTTTGCTTTGTAGACCAGCTTACGGAGGTCGGGAGTGCCCGGGTGCCACCTTTGAATATCAGATGTGCAACAATGAGGAATGCCGAGGACCCTTCGAAGACTTCCGAGCTCAGCAGTGTTCACAACGGAACTCTTACTACACCCATCAAAGTAGCAAACACTCTTGGCTCCCATACGAACATCATGACGGTGAGTCAAAATTCCAGCTCCGTTCCGTGAAAGCCATGAGGGAGGCATGTTCCCTCGCATTTGGTCAATACGTTCGTGACACTAGAAGACAATAGAGACTCAGCAGGAGACCACATTTGCGTTTTCGAATGGATTCCATCCGTTTTTAATAGTTTTAATGGTGCAGTTAGGACAGTCTGTTGGACAAATGCAGATCAAGTATGATAGGTGTGAACACAGGGCTGGTGAAAGAAATTTTGCCACACACACTTACACTTGGCCACTCACACGCACACTGCCACTCACACACACACTCTGCCACTCACACACACACACACACACTGCCACTTACACACACACTCTGCCACTCAAATAAAATAAATAAATTGGACTTGCCCCAGCACTTAGATGCAGAGTTCAGCAGCTTCTGCCTAGTAGCTCCCACCCACCACGCTCCCTGCCAGTCACTTTAGTCAGAGCGACCGAAGGTCATGTGACCTCGGACGCTCTGACTTCCCTAAGTGAGGGGAGCAGAGGAGGCTTTGTGCGTGTTGGGGGGCATAGAGGGCTGCCATGGTGACTGGACCACTTTTCAGAACTTCATCCCAGGGATGACTTTTATAACTATCCCCTGTATGTCAGTCTGTGGAAAGGGAAGGTTAATGGGTCAAGTGAAAGTTTATGACCATTTTCAAATTATAGGGATGAACAGAAAGGAAGAAGGTTTTTTTAGTTTTTTTTGCTATCATATGCCCCCTGCTGGTATGTCAGTGACAGAACGCAAAGTGCTCTCTTGTGGAGCTCAAATCCTTTTCTATAAGACTGGTAGAGGATATTATCACAAACCAGACTGGAGGCAGTCAGTGTCCTAGCGCTTGTTTCTTTCCTTAGGAATTCATTCCACCGTAATCTTTTTGCTTAAAATGAGCACTGGGATTTAGTTTTTTTTTTTTTTTTGTCCCATCGTGCTGCAGTAGCCTGCCAACTCCCCTTTATGTTGTCAGCTGCTTCACTCTCTGGATGTGGACCAGAGAAGCCACAGGTCTAGGATGCTGTGGCGGAGAGAGCCTTGCCGTTAAAAGTTCGAACCCCCTGATCTGGCCTTCTGGAGAGGCGAGGGTGACCAGAAGGCCTTGACCCACCTCTCTTGCCTTATGACATGGCTGAGCCGGGAGTAACAAGAATCCTGACCCAAAGGGGAAGGGTATCTGAGGATGGGAACAAGCTCCTCTGTGGCTTGGAAGAGGACCTGAACTTACGAGATGGGCACAAGAGCTTGCATTGGCCATTTTGCTGTTAAGTGATTTTTATTTAGAAGGTATTATTGGCCACACCCTGTATATTGAGCATGTTGTATGAGCCGCTAAGTGCTACATGTATTGCGCCCTGTCTTGGAACTAGGTACCGTTCCATTGATTGTAACCTCATTGTCCCGCTGCAGATGCCCAGAAGTGTGAGCTTATATGCCAATCCAAGGAAACCGGAGACGTGGTGTTCATGAATCAGGTGGTTCACGACGGCACCAGATGCAGCTACAAAGATCCGTATAGTGTGTGCGCCAGAGGAGACTGTGTGGTAAGAGGAACCAATGTTATCACTGTAAATATACCACTGCTCAGGCTTAATCAAATGCACGACCTTCCGGCTCTACACTGACTGTAATCATGCACAGCCCTTTGTGGATATTACCCAGGCTGTATCAAAACATACATATCAAAAGCAGCGTGGTGGGCTGGTATTATTAGATGTGTTGCTTATTACAAATTGTGACAGTGCTACTGTGGGTGAACCTCTTGCATCAGCCTGTGCTCTGATTTAGCAGTCACTGTACTAATTAGAAAAGTGTGCTTTCTCATGAGCTCTTGGCATCGGACCAACCTTCTCTTCCTTGCTCGTGTTATGCCCTGGAGCAGTGTACACACTGTCTAGCTATCCGTACACATCATTGCTTAGTGAGTAGCAGTGAAAAGATGTTACCCAGCGAGTAGCCTGCGAGTGGCCATTGCCCAATGAGTCGCCAGCAAGTGGTCATTCCCCAAAGAGTAGCCTGCGAGTGGCCATTCCCCAATGAGTCGCCTGCGAGTGGTCATTCCCCAATGAGTCGCCTGCGAGTGGTCATTGCCCAATGAGTCGCCTGCAAGTGGTCATTCCCCAATGAGTCGCCTGCGAGTGGTCATTGCCCAATGAGTCACCTGCGAGTAGTCATTGCCCAATGAGTCGCCTGCGAGTGGTCATTACCCAATGAGTCGCCTGCGAGTGGTCATTACCCAATGAGTCGCCTGCGCGTAGTCATTGCCCAATGAGTCGCCTGCGCGTAGTCATTGCCCAATGAGTTGCCTGCGAGTGGTCATTACCCAATGAGTTGCCTGCGAGTGGTCATTACCCAATGAGTAGCCTGCGAGTGGTCATTACCCAATGAGTATCCTGTGAGTGGTCATTGCCCAACAAGTAGCCTGCGAGTGGTCATTACCCAATGAGTAGCCTGCGAGTGGTCATTAACCAACGAGTAGCCTGCGAGTGGTCATTACCCAATGAGTAGCCTGCGAGCTGTCAATGAGTAGCATGTGAGTGGTTATTGCCCAGCAGGTAGCCTGTGAGTATTTATTGCTCAATGAGTATCCTAAATCTGCGGTCCTTCCTGCCATGCAAGTAGCAGAAAGCACACAGGTCTGTGAGGCAGCAAACTTTAAGGGGAGCACACTATCTGAATAATACAGGACATACCAATATAATCCGATTTGGGAAAGAAAAAGGGGGTGCGTCATACTACAGAAATAGCAACAGAGGGGAGTTTAATTGCAAATCAATATAAACAAAATGGCTTCCAACCAGCTCTAAATGATTGTTTAATGTTTCTTATACATGTGTTCTTTTATAATGTACCCATCATGGAAACTGCTAACGTATTGTTTAATGATCAACTCTGCACATCCTTATGTGACCTACTGTCCTCTGTAACCAATACAAACTCGCAGAATCGAGGTGCCGTATCTTATTTCTGGTAAAGATTCCTAATCAAATCACTTTGCATTATGTTATTTTTATTCCTTTATGCATGTTTATGTTCTGGGCAGACACTGTCTCCTTTCCTTAATTATATGTTATATTTTGGCATCTGTGGTCTTATTCCCTTTTTTGCAACTCTCTACTGCCACCTAGAGGCAGGAGAGACGGTCCAAATTTTTGGAACTTCAATCCAAGTTGATTTTTTTTTTATTTTTATTTTTTTAATTACTTATTGCTAGCGCTACATATGTCGAGGAAATACAACTCTTTACTAGCACTGAACGGAAGGAAAAACAGACATCAATAGCGTAGTTGGAAAAAGTGAGGGGAGCACACAGGCATCGGCTGCCTACCATCCTCAAAAAGAGGTCTGGTGAGGGGAGATATTTTTGATCAGCCATGCATGTTTGCGAGTAGCAGTTTTTATAAAATGTTAATGATTAAAGCTGAATATAAATCTTAAAAAAAAAAATACCCACAAGGCCAGACATTTTTTCAAATTTAAAACCCCCCAAAACAGGACATATCCGGGTAAATGAGGGCCCATGGCACCCCTATTTAATATACCCATTTGTAAGCAACATGGATGGGGGGGGGGACATAAACGGGGATCAAGGAAGGAAACCAGGGTCCATGGCAAGGTCTGTGAAGGTCTAAATTGTTTATGGTGGACATTTACCGGGGTCTGTGACAGTGGTGGTACTCAACACCATAATTAATTGTTATGAACTTATGAATTGTTCTCATCACATCCCTCTGTATAAAGAAAGACATGCACCAGAGCAGTGGTGTATCTTGGTTTTGTGCTGCCGGCAAGGTTTGGGCACCCCCCCCACCCATGTTGCACTCCCGCGACATGACCCATAACCCACGTTGCACACCAAGGACATGCCCCATCACCCCCATTACATGCCTCCATCACCTCGTTACGTACACATTACATGCCCCCATATCATGCTCCCTTACCCTATCACCCCCGTACATGCACCCATCACCCCCGTTACATGCCCCCCATCACCCCCCGTTACATGCCTCCATCAATTTCCGATCTCCCTGCCACCGTATCAAGCGAGGTTTTTGTTTTTTCTTGAAGGGGTGGCTTTTTAAAAAAATAATTGGTTTTCTGCCGCCCCTTACAGGCATACAAGGCAAGTGCCGGCCTAGGCACTTGCCTTGTTTGCCGTGGGCTAAATACAGCGCTGCCCCGGAATCCTAACAATCATGTGTTATAAGTGTTATTAAATCTTTAGCATGCACAAATATGGCCGTATATATCTCAAAAAAAGAACCATCAGTTGCCTTCGATAACGGAGTAGTCATAACCCAACCGACGGACTTTGCTGATTTGAGAGAGCAAGTCTGAAATAGTCATCCAGAGGAGCGAAGCCAGTGTATATGTCTTACAAGACTTCATGGCAAACAAAAGAGGTGATTCACGTAATCGTGTTAACAGATAATGTAACACTCAACACACACGCTCGGTCAGTGAGACTCACAGATGAGATGACTTCATCAGCCAGTGTAATAAATCAGACCTGCTCAGCACAATTCAGACTGAATCCTGGCTTGCAGACCATACCCTTCACTACTGTTGGCTGAAGCCGTTACGATTGTCCAGGCCTGGCCAGGTTTCTTAATGAAGCATTTAATTTTTAATTCTGGGATAAGCAGTCCAGATATTATTTATATCGTTAAGAGAGTCCCAAAAAAAACCCAACCATTTTTGGTAAAGTAGGTCTACTTGAACACTTCTCTGGGCCAAGATCAGGGGTAGTTCTTGGTTTTTGGGTTCTCAATGCGGAAAGTAGTGGTTCTAGGTTTTTGGGGGGTTTCCAAAGCTGATGAGAGCCCCCATCTGTCAGCTAATAAATATTATACACAAATCCTATTTGTTAAAACCTGGCTGAGCAGTGTCGGGAATAATGGGTATCTATAAATGACCGCTATGTATTGATTCCATGGCAGCATATCGGATGTGATAAGGAGATCGGCTCCCTGAAAGAAGATGACAAGTGTGGGGTTTGCGGAGGAGATAATTCTCATTGCCGAACGGTGAAAGGTTCGTTAGTCAAGTCTCCGAAACAAACCGGTAAGCGGAACTTCGTTTAACATGCCCGGGACTATGCCAGAGATAGGACAAGGACACAACGTGTTTATTTTAATACTAGAAATATATTTCCAATATTTCAAATTGTCCAGTCTCATAAACACTGTATATATGTTGTAGAGTTATTTGTTGTTGCTATGGCAACAATCCTGCGTATCAGTTCAACCCCCGCTGTATTGAAATGTCGCTGAATTTAGAAGCCCCCGTGAATTTATTTTCAATGTAAAACAGGAGAACTGGGAACTGTTTTAAAGTTTAAACAAGTGCAATTCACATATAATAGAAACTAGACATGTGCAAAACTAGAATTTTCGTTTCGTTTTCGTCCATCCGGACGAAAATGTTATTTATTTAGTCTAAAACGAATTTCGTTCATTACTGCATTCGTTTCAGACGAAATTCGTAAAACATTTTCGTTTCGTTCTATTCGTTCGTACGAATCAATTGACCTACACATTCCATAAACCGAAAGTCTATAAACCGAAAGACATACCGGTTTATAGACTTTCGGTTTATGGAATGTATGTAATGCTATTGGCTTTCTAGAAACCGACTTTATATCGGTTTATAGAAAGACAATAGGATTACATGCATTCCATGAACCGAAAGTCTATAAGCCGAATGTCTTTCGGTTTATAGACTTTCGGTTTATGGAATACATGTAATGCTATTGGTCAATTCGTATGAATGGGGACTCTATTTCGGTTTATAGAATACCAATAGCATTACATGTATTCCATAAACCGAAAGTCGTTCATTATGTCGGTTTATGAAATGTATGTAATGCTATTGGTATTCTATAAACCGACTCTATTTCGGTTTATAGAATGGCAATAGCACAAATGGACGAATGATTTTTGTTATTTAACCATTCATTCATTCATTCGGCTTTCGGTAGTTTAATATTTTCGTTATTCGTTTTTCGGACGAATGGACGAAAATGATATTTATGGACGAAAATGCATTAGTCCGAAAACGAATGCACATGTCTAATAGAAACATGTACAATGTGCAAAAAATAAGCATAGCTGCTCCTTTAAGATAGCAAAGTAATGGATTATGTCTATACTTGCACCTTGCTGACATCACAACAGATTTCATTCCAGCTGTGAGAAACTTCCCTTTGGAATTCTGACACACAGCTGTAATTCCCAATAAACCCTTTTTTTCCCCCGTCCCCCCCCTCTATGGACAGAGAGGGAGGGGAACCCAGACAGATCACAGCGTTTGCAATGAGTTACAGCTGGGTAACAGAACAACGCCATGTGGCCAGTAACAATTCCCAGCCGGAAAATGTCAAAAAAATAAAGTAATGTTTTTCATGTACAATATTGTTACTTACCAGTAACCAGTTCAATGTTTATGACACAACCTGTGGCTTGATAGACATTGTCATAAACAGGAGAGACCACAGACACATGTATAATAAAATTATTACCCTAATCCCTAACGCGATGAGGGACATGTATAAAAACTCTGCGCTGCAAAGTGTCGGGAGTTTTAATTCGCAATGAGCCCTACATCAGCGTAGATAACACAGACGCTCCTGGGAGTCCGCTTCATACATTTGGCGCGCAAGGCCGATTGCGCGGTGTTTCATACCTGATCCCCACTATGAATAGATAATTTCACCATCACTTATTTTTGGGGTTTTCTACATGCACAGTAATAACCAATGAGTAGGTGACAGAGTCCCTTTGACAACAAGGATAGACCAAAAAGACGTACAGTCTATCCCCAAAGACAAATAGCGCCTATGGAAAAAGCAATTGCTCTTTTATGACTTTTTTGCAAACAAGTTGTGCTTTAGATTTGAAAAGAAAAAAGATTTCAGAGCGTTTTTGGCCTTCCTATATCACATACTTGCCAACAGTCCCGATTTTTTTGGGGGGTTCCGTCCCGTCAAATTCGAGATCTGTCCTGGCATTAATACTTCCCTTGTGCCGTGCGTTTAAACGGGGTGTGAGACATACACGGCCTAAGCTAGGAGAATCGAGCTCCAGACTCCCGCTGGTCACGTACTGTCACGCATGTCATGTGACACCGCTCCTTTCTTTAAGCTCCGCCCCTTCTCGGCCTCGGAGACAACTGAAGAACGTTGGCGGGTATGATAATACTGGATAGCCCCCATATGCAAATGATCTATTCTCCATTCGAACATGCTATCTGCATTATAAGGCTGCAGTTTGTGATTTTTGATACTTAATAAAACAATTATATTTGTCATTACAGCTGGAGTTCTGAAGATGTTTGAGATCCCAGCAGGAGCCAGGCATATCCAAATAGAGGAGACCGAGCAGTCCACCAACAACATTGGTAAGACCATTGATAAAGGCACTCCTGTCATCCTTAACGCTTCTTATACCGTGAATATAGAGAACACAAAATGACTGATCTATACGTTGTTAGCGGATGCATAATCTAATAGACAAATACGGGTGCCTGTGTTGTCTCCCACTTATGACGTCACCTGTGACACGATATGCAAATTAACTTGTTTCCAATGGGAAGTATGTGTAATTTGCATATCAAGCCACAAGTGATGTCATAACCAGGAGACTCCACAGACCCATTTATTTCTCTCGTTTTATACACTCGCATGCAATTTCACTAACACATTGTATAGATCATTTTTCATTTGTTTTCTTTTTATTCTATACATTCCCAGTATAAACCGGTGGCCAGAGCACCATTAAGATTAGCACTCTGCCATACTGGTAGATGGACGGTATTTAATATACATTAGCAGTGACCTCAAAATAATACATTTTGTGTATAATTCCAAAGTCAGCCTAATCCACGGCTCTGGAGACTCCATCAAGATGATTTATCCATTGAGTGATCTACTCTTGTAGTAAGCAGAGATTCCTTTGAGAGAAGCCATTTGTCTACCCCTGATCTGGGAACTGCTTAGCTCGCTATAGGTTGACCCAGAAATTACATAAATGGACTGCATTAAAGAGGGGGAAAAAAATAGTCAAGGGCGAGAGTATTAAAACAGTTGCGCGATGCGTTGATATATTCAGGAACTGGGCCCTATGTAGGCTGATTCCACAACTGGACAAATTTGTAACTAGATCAAAGAGAGCTTTTTCTGGGCTCCAATCAAAGAGAAAAGAGACATTTGTGTTGGTTTTCACTTACCTTGATACCTTACAGTAAATCGTTGGGTTTAGAGAGGAGAGAATCCCCACCAGTTCCATTGCAAGAGACAGCCCCACTCATTTTACCCATTACACTGACCGACCGACCTGCTTTTGTCTCGTATTCTTGCAGCTATTAAAAACCAAGCAAGCGGCAGTGTTATCCTGAGTTCGAAGGGCAAGGAGAACAAATCAAGGACCTTTTTAGAAATGGGTCTCGAGTGGGAACACGCCGTGGAAGATGGCAAGGAGACTGTGAAAACGAATGGACCCCTGCACGAGCCCATTGTCGTTTTGGTAAGGTTGGTTCGGCACCAAGAACAGTATTCACCCTAATTAACAGCTGGATTATTAGAATCTCAAGTCCTCTTTTCCATGGAGTATTTTTGTTGTTCAACACAGAGATAGACCTAGTTAAGATCACCTCTGATGGTGGCCTGCGAAAACAGAAGTCTCTCTCTACTCTAGTAACAGGGAGATACTGTCGACGACAGCATCATGGTTGACGGTCAGAGGTAACAAGTAAATGCCAGATTTTCACTTTTGTTTTCATTTTTAAAGAATTTAGTGGCTCTTTTAACAGCGTAGATACTTTTCATTATTTATGTTGTTATTAATTATTTACAGCAAGCACAATTTTTAGATTTGGAATTTGGAAAATTCGAAATTTGGCCCAACATATATCAAATATCAGCTGTACCTTTTTAAGGTGCTTTGGACACATCCAACTTGCATTCATTCCCCTCCATTACCAAAAATATGTGTATTACAGTGAGATCACACATAATCAGATTTACAGATGTGAAAAAAAAAACAAAAAAAAACGAGAAAGCTTAAATTACACAACACTAACTAAACAGCCATTGGTTATGTATAAAGTTACTTTTACTAAAACTGAAAACAGAAATTCTTCTCATGTATTAAAGAAACACTCTAGTCTGACGGGGGGGGGGAGAGGGGGGTGGGCGTAGACAAATAAATACATATTAAAGATTAAATAAATGAATGCATATTTTTTTGAAACATGAACATGTAACTTTTAGCCAAGGTTTCTCCCGGGGATTGCATCTCCCACCATTAAATCTTAAACTCCGAGCTAAAAAATGGGTGTTGCCAGAATGTCCTTGGAGACAATCAGAGGACTGTTATAGAAATGCTTTAGAATGTTCTCGGCACATGCATATTAATTGTGTCCTTTCAAGTTGTGCCAAAGTTTTTTTTTTTTTATTCAGGCAGAAGGAGACTTTTTCCACATTATATATATATCCATTAAATGGTGCTGATTCACAAAAGCCAAGGCTAGGGGGGCAGCAGCGTCATGGCTTTGTAGCCTAGACGAGTCAAGAACGGTGCTCCATTGCTGCATCATTACTCAGAAGTCTTTTTTTTTTTTTTTTTTTTTTTTTTTTAACAGGCAGAATAGTTTTTCTGCCTGATTAAAAGTTAACACATGAAGAGTTTATGCCCTTTTTAAACAAAGCATTATAACTTTAAATGCCCGTCGAGGATGGATGACACGAATCAGAATGCCTGTAGGAGTCCAGAAAACCATTTCTCTTCCTAAGGGGCAACATTTGAAATTAAGGATTTTTACCTTCTGTTGGATCCAACAGCATGAAGAAGCATAGGTACACTGGTATGGGTGTCTGCAGGATTTTTTCCACTAGGAGTGGGTGAAGGCAAAATAATTCCTTTCCCCCAAAATACCTGATCACCCCTCCTAATTGCCTACTTTTGCTGGCTCGAGACAGGGTTCCTTATCATATAATAGGGACCTAAGTGACTGGGGTAGTAGTGGCCAATGTTTGGCAACCCAGCTGTTGTAAATCACAGTCCCTATTATGCTCAGCCAGCATGATCCTCAGATATAAGCTAAAGCCAGGGTCTAATAAAAAATATTTAGAAAACTGGGCAGACTAGATGGGTCGAATAGTGCTTATCTGCCGACACATTCTATGTTTCTATCATGGTAACGTTACTTTACAGTGGCTGGAATCATTAGCAACCACTGTGCCAGTCTAACTGACTACAAATCCTATGATGTTCAGCCAACAATACTGATCACTGGATATCACGGGGAGATGAAGTCTGCCCCCCAAAAAAGTTAGTATGTAGTTTAGTGCTATAGTTTACATTCCCAATGCCCTGTGTAGATTTAACTGACAGTCTCATCATACTCAGCCAGCATTATGACTTTCTGGGAGCTACTGTCATCAAAAAGACTAGTGGGTGTAGAGTAGCGTGTGTAGTGTAGAATCCCCACTGCCCCCAGTCTAAAATGAACTACAAGTCCCATGATCTTAAGCCAGCAGCATGACTGGCTGGAGATCATGGGAGTTGGGAAAACATAGTCCCAGAAGGGCATACATTGAACACATGCATGTGTCTGATGTGGAGTGCATAGTCTCATTGGTAAATTGTCCATTTTGAATTTGCCAACAGATCACTACCATTAATGCTTGAGAGCCAAGGGTCCAAAACATCTCTGACTTTTTTTTTTTTTAATCCAGAATATTAGCTTTACTACTAAGCTCAATCATTAATGCCAAATTTAGTTATCCTGTAAATAGTGCCACATGTGATTCTGGTTTCTTTTAATTTTGGTACTTGCAGAAACACTCTTTCCTGTCCCCCTGTGCAAGTCTTACCAGCTTGTACGGACTAGATGTCTGAAGACAGACCCAAAAAAGAAAAACCAATTCTTGGATCTCATAAATGGTCGTGTACTTTTTAAAGTATGTGTCATTTTTATCCTGACCGGCAGCTGCCATGCTTCCCCCGTGAGGACCGGAGGCTGATCTGGTTGCCGACTAAGACTCACTGCTAATGCAGCTTAGACAGGCCCCCTCCATCGATGGCATTTAAAGCCAAAGGTCTCTTGGCATTAGCAGACCATCGGACACAACAGACATGAGCTGCAGTTGGCTTATCTGATTGGTCGAGCACGCTTTGACATCCTGTTTAGAGGCAGAGCTGAGCGTATACCCCCATCCAAATCAACCTGTTTTATTTTATCTCCTTGTTGTTATCTATATTTCGGCTTTGAGAGCATTCTTCGTTTTCTCCGTGACTTATGGAACGTTTTGATATTCTACAATGATTGGACACAAATGTGTTTTTGTTTTGTTTCTGGTACGTGTTGTTACATTTCTACGTTGGGCCGTGTACTCATCGAAGCTTTGTTTTGATTTGACACAGGCTCTCCCTCAAGATGAGGAAGGAAAAAGCAGCCTGACCTACAGATACATTATCCATGAAGACCTTTTACCGATGGTCAGCAACAATAATGTGCTGTTAGAGGAGATGGAATCTTATGAGTGGGCTTTGAAAAGCTGGTCCCAGTGCTCGAAGGCATGCGGGGGAGGTATGTGTATCATTTGAAAACAATGTCAACATGGGTGACACCCCATTCCAAATCTCCCAAGAGTCCCTATTTTGGGGAGACAGTCCCTATTTGGCATCCAAGTTTCTCCGCTCCTGTTGTGCCTCTTTTCTGGGAGCTCGGAATTTTTGGTGTGACTCACAGAGCTCCAAAGCAATAAATCTCACAATAAATAGTGTTTTAACTAGTGGCTGATCCAGGTGGTGGTGGTGGTGAGGGGGGGGGGGGGTCAATGGGGCAATTGCAGCCCCCCCTCCCCCGAGCAGAGCCAGTGGAGGGGGGACGGACCAGGTGTCGGAGGTGAAGGTCTGCCCCCACCCTGTAGAGCAGTGCAGTACAGATCACTGAGGGTGAGGTGCAAGCAGCATTGGCTAACAGCATTATTCCATTGCAGGCATTCAGTACACCAAGTATGGATGCCGACGAAAGGGGGACAACCGAATGGTTCACCGGAACTTTTGCGACAATGGTAAAAAGCCGAAGCCGATCCGTAGACGATGTAACCTCCAGGAATGCTCACAGCCAGGGTATGGATGCTGTATTAAAGTGGGAATCTTTCATTGTGGCAACTGTGTAATAAAAATGTACTTATATTAAAGTGGGACTGAACCCGCCATGCATTCTTTTAATCAGGGATAGGCAAAGTGTCCGTGATAAGGTCAGCGAAGGTCAATAGAACATTATAAAATTGATGGTTCTTTGTGACCTGGCAGTGCTGATTGGTGATGTGTGGCATCTATGACTCTGAACACACCCTTCCATCTCCTAATCCATCTCCTCTCCGCCAGTTGGCTGTATGGCACAATTGACGCATACACAAACCATTCACAGAAAGCGACCATCTCTCTATCACAGACAGTGCAGTATTTAACGAGAGGCATCTTAGGCAAAAGCCTAGGGCAGCAAATTTCTGGGACGGCAGCCCCCAACACTACAGTGAAAAAAACGCACTCACCTGTGTGTTTTTTTCTTAGGGAGCAGAGTAATGACAGCTCACGTGACCCAGGGTAATGGGGTTAATAGAGGCATATAAGGGGGGTGATCGGGGTAATGGAGGCATATAATTGGGGTGATGGGGCATGTAATGGGGGTAATGGAGGCATGTAATGGGGGTGATGGAGGCATGTAATGGGGGTGATGGGGCATGTAATGGGGGTGATGAGGCATGTGATGGGGGCATGTAATGGTGGTGATGGGGCATGTAATGGGGGTGATGGGGGCATGTAATTGGGGTGATGGAGACATGTAATGGGGGTGATGGGGCATATAATGTGGGTGATGGGGGCATGTAATGGGGGTGATGGGGCATATAATGTGGGTGATGGGGGCATGTAATGGGGGTGATGGGGCATATAATGTGGGTGATGGGGGCATGTAATGGGGGTGATGGGGCATATAATGTGGGTGATGGGGGCATGTAATGGGGGTGATGGAGGTATGTAATGGGGGTGATGGAGGTATGTGATGGGGTCATGCAATGGGGTGATGTGGGTTATGGGGCATGTTGTCCATGTGCAATGTGGGTGGGGGGGGGTGCCCGAATTATGTCTGCCTAGGGCAGCATTCACCACTGATCACAGAGCACTGCTCCGTGACACTGCAAGCCCTATAGTCTAGCCCTATAGTCTTTGCAAAATCTTCACACAATTAGTGCACCTTTCAAATTACTCTAATAAAGAGGTAGAATTGGCCTATTGCCTCATTGAAATAATTGCTTTGGGTGTCCGCCCTGTTTGAGAGATCTCTAAACTAGATACTTCCATTAATGATTGCCGGTAGTAAAATCCAGCAGGTAAGGTAAACAACGGTGCTTTACCTTTTATGTAATATTCCCTCCAGGCTAGAGACGTTTTGTGTTATTTGCTATTAAAACCCCAAGTGAGTCGATATTGTTTGTTCTAGTGACAGGTTGGGCCCAGTTTGGCTTTATAAGTCGCCACATATAGCCGTTCTCTTATAAGTTAAAGTAGAACTCGGAAAAATAATAAGTTAGATTAATTCAAAGATTGCATCAATTGTAGACATTTTAATAAGACATTCTGTAATGCCAGAATATATATATAAAATACCTTCTTTTGTTTGTGTAGCTCTATCATGGGGCAGACATGTTGTTTAGAATCTTCACAAAGATGAAGGAAGCTCTGACCCATCTGACCCAAGATTCTAAACAACATGTCTGCCTCCCTGTAACACTATATTTAGCAAAAGGGGCTCAATGAGGTAGTTTATTTGTATTCTTTCATTAAAGCATCTCTATTTAGAATGTCTACAATTGATGTCATCTTTCCATTGAGCAGAAGGTCACTTTTGGTCTACAGTATGTCTTTTAAGGGAGCAGTTCCAGTCTCGAATGACCTGAAGAACAGGGTAAACCCTGCACAAGGATAGCCCGAAAACCCAAAAAAAAAAAAGCGCCAATAGATGCTGTATAAATGTGGGTAATAAAACTTACTGATATAGAGAAATAGGCATTTGAAAACTGATAATAATTGATAAATATTGGAACACAATTTTCATTACAGTAATTTGTGGTTACTTTTTGTCTGTTATCTCCGTATGACTTTCTTTCTCTTATTTTCTCCCTTAAGGTGGGTGACAGAGGAATGGGGAGCTTGTAGCAAAACATGTGGCAAACTTGGTGTACAAACTCGACTTGTACAGTGCATTCAGCACTTACAGAATGGAACCAACAGGACCATTCATACAAAATATTGCACGGCAGAACGGCCAGACCACAGGAGGCCGTGCAGCCGATCCCCATGCCCAGCACAATGGCGGACAGGAGCTTGGTCACAGGCAAGTCTTTGCACTGCCCCCTTGTTATAACCATTGCATAATACACACCATTCCCTTAAGGGATTAAATGGAAAGATAAAATGGCAGATATATAAAATAATAATAATAATAATTTAACACTTTGCAAACAAGGGTGAGCATGGCTTCAGAGGTCACTGTAGAAAATTGTTATGGCACAAAAACGCTACTTTCAGTTCTTGCCCTATAACTTGTGAAAAACAACAGAAAAACATATAAACATTGCATATGTGTAAACTCAGGACAAATATTAGAATCCATTTAGCAGGCTTGTAGATGTGTAAAAAAAAAAAATGTCATGTACATTTTTTTAAATTTGTCATCATATTTTATGATTTTTTTTTCTTTTAGTAAATGATATGGTACGTTAAGAAAGTACTTCGTATGCTGGGAAAAACAATATATAATATATGTGGGTACGTTAAAAGAGAGAGAGGAAAGTTACAGCTAAACACAAGCACCACAGAAGTGTTTAAAACAGCCCCTGTCACCGAGGGTTGAAATTACCAAATTACAAATCAATAATTTTAAGATCTGTGATATTCTGTCTGGATACCCAGCTGTTATAGTACATACGAAGCGAGATACAGTGTAAATATTTAGTTAAAAGACTTTGGCAAAAACAAAGTATAGAAAGTGCATGTGCAGTGCAGACGTACTCTTTTATACATTTCAGTTTTCCTTCCATCTGTATGTTTATGAGATTGCGGGAAGCTGGCGGCGCATCTGTTATTTGTTTGTACAAAACCAGTGACTTGGAAGATATTTGTATTGGGGAAAAAAAAGGAAATCTCTGCTTATACACAAGACCTTCCGCTCCATGTCCATTGACATCATCTCCCTTGGCCTTTTACAGTGCTCGTCTAGCTGCGGAGAAGGTATCCAACAGCGCCAAGTGGTGTGCAAAGCCAGCGAGAATGTCATTGGTCAGTGTGACGGGGACAAGCCAGAAACCATTCAGGTCTGCAAGATGGCGCCCTGCCCAGGTGAGAATAATTATATGCAACAGGACAGGAGCTCCCATTCTACCGAAAGAAACGTACCACCGATACAGGCCAAGGTGCCAGAAGCCACATCCAAAATTACAGTTTTGTCCGCTTTCAATCAATAATCCTATTGATTTACAATTGTTTTATTGTTTTTACTGTGAATGTAGAGAATAGAAAATTGTTGTTCCTTTATACAAACATACAGAGAAGATCTGTAAATCTGCTTTCTTTAGCAGTGATTGAAGTACTGTCCTTCATTAAACTTTTAAAGGGATTTTGCAAGTAACTAACTGCCTGATCTTCCACTAGACCAAACAAACGGTTCAAGTAGTGGGGAGCGCTATGCATATATGACCAATTATATCTAGAACCAACAAGTAGTTATAAAAAAAAAAAATTAAAAATGATTTATTTCTGAAGTGTAGGAGAGCAAGTCATTTAACTGACATACATTTGTGGTTCTCAAATAAATACATTTTATATTTGTATGTTAAATAACCGAAACGGGGAAACTAGGGCGAACATTATCATGTAGCCCCCCCTTCCGCTTCTCCTTTGAAATCAAAATGTATCTCGAACTACAAAACAAGGACTCTGCTTGGGCCCAGCCAGTGTAACACGGACAGGGGTGAGTTAATCTAACTATCTCGTCCATTACATTTTGTGTTTTAAGTAATTTCCAATTTCGGAGATAGCGAGACCAAAGAGGCTCTGGGGATGGACCGACAGCCTGCCAGCGATAATCGGAAAAACCACAGGAGACAGAGCTAAATAGCTTTCTCATCTCTACTGCCTTAAGAGAGGAAATGGTTTCTTTAATCTTGGCAAAGCTTTTTTTTTTTCTTTTTGCAGTGGTGCTTTGAATACTGTAAAAGAATATAGACGAGTACAGGCATCTCTTTGAGGGAGCCCTGGATGTATAGTGGTAATGATACATATACATATTATTAGAGAGGGCAGTACTTCATTCCTGTGCATGTGGTCAGGAAGAATCCAGCCCAGATCTCCGCTCCCTCGTATAATTGGTTGAGTGTGAAAGGGCACATTGGAAGATCATGTCATCACTACACGCTCTCGGACACAGAGGGAGGTCTGTGCCGATGCAAATACATAGCGTGCCTCCCATACAGCTTTCTAGTCGTAAAGCATACTGGTGCTTCAGAATGAATGGGGCATTTATTAAATCTTTCTGTAGAGCATGCATATAAGTGCAGTGGTGTCGGAGCCATTACCTGCGCCTGAGGAAAGAACTGAAAATCTTAATGATACAGTAGTGTTGAGGTCTCTTCATGCTGGGGTCTGATGTGGCTTTATGACTTCATGTACCATGCTCTGATCTGATTAGATTCCATTGTATGAGTAGGCCTCAGTCAAGTTATGTAGCTATCCCTGGTGTATTTAGGTTTCGTGCCACCATAGGCCATGACTAAACATGAACCCACCAATTATTCTCACCCCTTCCTCTCCCGGTCACACCCATTCCTCACATAATCTTTCCTCTGCACCAGATTGCCACCGCATGCCTTGCAACCAGGCGCGGATGCTCCATATGTGCTGGGTGCAGCCGCACTGTCTATTTCCAGAGGTTGTGTGCTCCGAACAGAGAACACACAAATGCCAGAATTACATCCAGGAGACAGAGTCCCTCACTCAGTTCAACCAGGATGAAAAGTATACGAAAATGTGTATACTTTTAGTTCTGGTCAAATTGGTGACTCTGTTGCCGAATCCGCAGCTGCCATCGGCCCTTTCGGATATATCTTGTTTATTTCTGGGAGTTTGTGTGTTGGCTGCACACAAACCCCCAGAAATACATCGTGCCCCTGAGTGCTCCGGACTGGCAACACGCCTGTCACTCAAGGGCATGATACGCCCCGGCTTGCAACAGGGCCAGATTACCCCCACATCCCAATCCCTTGTGCCATATTGGTCCTTGGTGATCTAGTGGTGTCAACCCAGATAACTGTGCAGGCAGCACAAAGCAGGAGAATGAGTCATCAGTAGGGGTAATGCTGGCTTTAATGTTACCCCCTTCAATCTGCTGCCGCCTCCCTTCCATTCAGTCGCTAGAAGCATAGGCCCAGTTGGCCTAGGCAGAAATATGAGCTTCAGGTCAGGGTAATGGAAATTAATGAACTTCCTATTGTTAATTATCAAGCAGCTATGGCACTAAAATTAGGTAGGAATGAGCTGTATCCAGAGATCCACTTGGGTTGAGCTGCTCAGGGTGGTTCACAGCGGACATCCTTTTCAACCATGCAGTGGCTCAGGTTCCGACAGACCCTCCTCGTCTGTACTGACAGACGGTTCAGGTGAAGTTTGACCAGAGAGTATTTTCTTTGTTTCTTCCCGGCCTCCTGATAATCTACCTCTGTGCTGCCCCCATATTTGATGTTTTCTTTCTCATTCCTTTTCAGGACGATCTCCAGATCTACCAATGCATTCAGAAAACAGTGAATCGATAACTCCAAAGGCTCCATGGAACCCACCACCAAACCTTCCCAAGAATCCCGTTAACAAGATATTTTCAAGTAAGTCGAGAGAAGTTCACATTGTGATCACCTACAACCAATGTTCAGGTGCTTTGCATGGATGTGTACAAGGCCAGCATGAATGTGTTACTGATAAACCTTGCTTTATTCTTAAAGGAGGCATTGTTTCTGTAATGGCTCAATGTTGAGACATTAAGCAACACCCGAAAATCCCTGCAGAAGTGAACACAGGTGCCATATTAGAGGCCAGCATTCCACTCCAATATGGCACTGCCTTCTTGTGGCCAGGAGCTTTGGGAGCTCTGTTGCTTTAGCTGGAATTCCCCTAAAGGTTATATTATGGTTAGCATAACGGTCGGGATTAGGATTGGGGTCAAAATTTCAAAGTAGGAGAAAATTATTAGGATACAACAAAAATGCTACTTCCGGTCATTGCCCTATAACTATAGCAAAACAACAGACAAATATGACACATGACATATTTCTAAACTCAGAACAAGATATAGAAAAGCACTCAGGTGGCCGGGACTATTATACTGGTGTAGTAGGCACTCAGGTGACTATTATACTGGTGTAGTAGGCACTCAGGTGACTGGGACTATTATACTGGTGTAGTAGGCACTCAGGTGACTGGGACTATTATACTGGTGTAGTAGGCACTCAGGTGGCCAGGACTTTTATACTGGTGTAGAAGGCACTCGGGTGACAGAGACTATTATACTGGTGTAGTAGGCACTCGGGTGAACGAGACTTTTATACTGGTGTAATAGGCACTCGGGTGACCGCGACTATTATACTGGTGTAGTAGGCACTCAGGTGACCGGCACTATTATACAGGTGACCGAGAATTTTATACTGGTGTAGTAGGCACTCAGGTGACTGGGGCTATTATACTGATGTAGAAGGCATCATTCACATCAATGGGACTATTATACTGGTGTAGAAGGCATCATTACCGTGACTGGGACTATTATACTGGTGTAGAAGGCATCATTCACGTCACTGGGACTGTTATATTGGTGTAGAAGGCATTATTCACGTGACTGGGACTGTTATACTGGTGTAGAAGGCATCATTCACGTGACTGGGAAAATGGTAGTTGTAGAACAGAAACAGTGGTAGGGCCGCTGTTGGATCTAACTGTCCTGCATGTCTATCTGTGTCCATCTCTGATGATATCGGGTGGACTAAACAAACTGGAATAATGTCTATTAAATAGTATTTTCCCTTCTGGGCCAAACATTGCCAGCTCACCCCTGTCTTGAGATACTGAAGTATCTTTGTTGCATGTTATGTGTGGTTCAATGGAATGACTGATGTGAATCTTTATTTATAAATCTCTTTTCTCAGAAGAATCATGCCAAGGAGACAAGTCCATCTTCTGTCAGATGGAAGTCCTGGCTCGTTATTGCGCCATACCTGGGTACCATAAACTGTGCTGTGAATCCTGTGGAAAAAAGGCTGCCCCTACCAGCATGACTCCAAATTCAGAGCATGCCGCCTTGGAGCTACGATCGCCCGAGGGTGCGGACCTGTCAAGTCCCATCTCATACATGTCTTCTTTCCCGACCGTCATGAGCAGGTTGACTGAGACCTCGGCAGACAGGGCTCCAGCAAATGCTCAGATGCCAGCCCTCGGAGCCCAGCTTGACATGAAGGCCTCTGCGAACAATGATACATCCGCCTTGCATGGCTTAGCCAATAATACTTCATCAACAGAGCTAGGAAGTCGACGATTAGCTGAGAACCAACGTGAGGATCGAGCTCCCACACAGTGGAACAAAACATCGGCCAACAAACAAAGCAGGGGCAGCCCGTTGGCGTCTTCTGACATTGTAAGACGAAGAAGGGAAGATGCCCAAGATCTACAGACTGGCTTCAATGGGAAAAACACCTCTGTAGCTACATGACTCTCAACATATCGTTAAAGAGTGAAGAGGAGTTGGGCAGCGTCATTGAGAAGAGACAATTTTAAGTCAAAATAGGAATGAAATAGGCTTTTTTTTGCATTTTCCCTGTAGCACTTTTTGGGTCATTAAGGAATGACTTGTGTAAGTATGCTAAAAAAAAAACAAATATTTTATAATGAAACCCCTGGAATTAAGAGAGCCCAGGGATAGTTACCTCACAGTGCAAAACGAATTGCACTTATGCTGTCATAAGGGTGCTACCAACTGGATTCTGGAACACAAGAAGGAAAATATGCACGTACGTCTCTCCTCTCAGTTCTAACAACCAGCCGGCGAATTTTTTTTCCATTTTTTTTTATTTTAGCTATAAAATATAATACAACAGAAGGGACAATGAAGAACCTAGAACATGGCGGAACGTTGTGCTTTGTTGGCCTACAACATGCCACGGTTCCTGATGTCACGTGGCACTGTAGTTGGTACCCGTTGGTTTTCTTTACCTCAGTGAAGTTGGGTCATTTGCAGTGAGCTTCAGTGAAATATTTTGGGGGTTTTGGAAATTTTTAGAGCCCCTGCCAGCCGTCTCCAACGGTCCATAATATGGAGAACTCATAATGTATACTGGTACTTGTTATACAAGGAAATTCATTATCACTGCGTAACGAGCTACTCCAAGCAAACAGTCACTTACAGATGTACGTTTAATGAGGTTATTCAACATGGTCTTCTGTATCATGTGGTTTTTAAAAAAAAGAAAAATTGGGGGGAGGTTCCGAGAGGCCAGATTTTGGATTATTTAACAATTGTACAAAGACCGTGCCACTGTGCATATCATATGTGCTGTTGAGCCCTATTCAAAAAGATTTAAGGGTTGTAAAACTGCGAACTGCGCAAGCATAAAATGGCATTATGAGATTATTGGCAAAGGTCCAATAGGTTTACGAGAAGATCTACTGCCCTATGTGAAGACATAAGGGTCACAGTCAGGCCCGATTTATAACCCAACAGCCATTAGATAGAACTATTACAGGTGAACCTTCATCCACTCAAAAAATTTGGGTTTGGAAAATGTTACTAGGTACATGGGCACAGAAGAGATAGGAAGAGGTGAGAAACAAGGACGAAATGGGTTTCAACCTCACCTCTACAAAAAAATGACGCTTTATGTAAATTTACTGTATGGGACATATAGGCCTGGTTACTGTGTGGGGCAGACAACATATGCATTGATTCTATTATTCCTTAGTAGAAGATAGTAAGATACGCCAAAACACTGCAGCAGTGCAATACATTGCATACAGTAGTACTAGTTCTCTGGTGTCCCAGGCACCGGAGCATGGAAAATTGGAATGGCGGGACATCCGTCCCGAATCAGGACTATCTGGAGTAACGCGCCACAGTCGAAAGGGGGTATGCTACAGGTGTCCCTTCCGATCAGCAAAGGTAGGCCTGGAAAGCCATAGATGCCATAGCCATAGGTTTTGTGAGACAATTTGTAAAGAGTTGAGAAAACCATAACTAGGCCTCAAAATTCAGGTTAAATAAAAGTCCAGCTCTTAAAGAAATACATTCTTATGTCACATGATTATACAAAACCTGTTATTATCGGAAATGACTGTTGATCAGTATTTCAATCTGCTCTTTGAAAACGAGGTGCTAATGGGGAACATCTAACCTTAGATATTCCCTGCATGGTTATCTTTTAAGGTGCATAGTGAGGTTGGTACATTAGGGTCCTTTTTTTTTTTTTTACTACCTCTGACACAAGTATTGCTCGGCTGCAAAAGGGTGCTTTGTAAAGAGCTTGCAGGTTGAATTCTATTCATCTTTGAGTATTGAAGTATTCCTTCATAAGGCATTTGGAATATGTATGTGTACTGCCATCAGTAGCATATGTCATCATCCCCTGCTCATATATCTATCAGCATACATGTGAGTTATAGAAATGTGTGGAGAATGGGGATCTGGGTTATTATCCGTATTAGAGTGCCTTGCAATGGTTTCCTGTTTTTCGTTTGTCTAATTGTCCTCCAGAGATAAGCAAGTTCAGGGTGCCTTCAAAGAGGACCTCAATGGGATACAGTGACAATTGCCATTTTACTCCATCCAATATCCCAGTGGCGGTGTCGACATATACCGGGTGCCTAGAGCTCAGTTTGGTGCATGTTTAGAATATGTATGCCATATAACAACCTGCAATGTAGATCAACTGTTCCTGCCGAGATCTACCTATGTCCCAGTTTTCGGGACAGAGGTTTAACTCATCGGGATTTCGCACCACAATCCTGCGCTCAACATCTTTCTCCAGTGTCATGGACATCGGAGGATGCGATTGCGTGATCTCCAACGATCCACCCTCCCACCATGGCCCTCCTTCACATGCCCGTGTGCCATAAAAGGGTGCCGACCCCTTGCTCTAAAGCATTTTTGAATTTTAACTTTTGCCTCCCTAGCAGAAGAAAAAACATTGAGTAAACCCAATGCGTACATACGCATCTACATGCAGGATTGCTCTCAGCTCTGCCTCTCGAGTTGAGGCAGAGCTGGTCAGGGGACTGGTGTCTATCAGATCTGATGGGTCTCTCTCTTAGTTCAGAGAGAGACCATAGTTCTTACATGTTATCCACAGAGGGCTAGCACATATAAAAGCACGGTTCTCATATTGCACTAGCAATGGAAACATGGCGGTTGGCAGGCTGAAGATAAACTGGTGCGTACCTTCAAACATACACACCCCTTTATTCACATACTAGGGTTACCGCATGTCCCATTAGCGCGTCTGTGATTGAGGGACGAGTTCGAAGAAAAGTCTCGTTGCTCTTTAAGTAGACTTACAATCTTGGATAATTAATGATGACATTAATGGTGCCCTACTTTTTAAAAATTGATTATCTGTCCCAAAACTTTAAAATCCATTTTCATGGGTCTACATGTGTTGCATGTGCACTTGCACGTCACTCTTTTTGGAAACCATTGTCTATTCACCCAATGATTATCACTGTCTCCCTCGCTCACCGTTGGAGTTTTACACCTGAAGTGTAATCAGCTAAAAATACAAGGCTACAATTAAATTATTCATGGCAGGTGAATTTTTTATTTTTTTTGTAATCCAATGGTGGTTCCCAGTGCTCGACAGTGCTTGTCCACCTTGGTGGTATCTAAAAAAATACACTGCCTTTGGTGAGCGGTCAACACAGCGCTGTGGCCTACATCTATTTGCAGTCCAAAACTATATTTTAAGATATTTAATCCAAATCACTCATTCCTGCTGTAATTTAGTTGCAAGATGCTTGTCATACTCTCCCCCCATAGTTGCCAGCAGCCCTGAATATTGTAGGACAGTCCAGTTGTTTTGGGTGTCCTGGCATTAATACAACACAAGTAAATGAGCTCCAGACAACCGATATCTGTACCCGACGGGTCACAAACGTTGTGTGGTGTCCTTTGGTTCAGCCCTATAAGGTCCTCCCCCTTTTTTTTTGTCCGCGGGAACCTGCTGCTACAATTTTTCTAGTATGCCTCCAAAAACCCGACAATTGAAGCTGGTGAAGACAGCTCAGTGGCTACTGCACAGTCATCTATTCAGTGCAGTTTCAATTTCCTGGCAGGGTCAACTCCGCTTTTCATCCTTCCGAAGTAGATAAAATTAGTCAGAAGAAAGAAAAAAATAATAGTTAATTTGGGTTTTTGAAGATTAACGTCTCCAGGATGTACTTGAAAACCAGGGAATAGCTGAACCTACCTTCCTGGTTCAACACTTTGGCCTTTATTCAGGAAAAAGGCGAAGTAGCCTATTTGTAAGGGTAGCAGCTAGAGGGGTTGGATATCACTTTTGATTCTTCTGACCACAGGTCAGGCTCATTGCAAATCTGAGGGAAAAACCCATGTTACTTACCGAATAACTCATTCCTGTGTGTTAGCGAAGCTCAGTGTTATGGATTGTATAGTTTTGTACATACAAAAATTCAGAGTTTTTTTTTTTTAAATTTGTTATATTTATTGATTTTTGTTGTTTTTGTTTTTTGTAAACTTTAACCATGTAAAAAAAGCTTTTATTTTTGTTCGTTTTTTGTTGGCTTTTTTTTGGAAAGAAAAACAGAAAAAAGTATTTATCATATGAGTAATGAAACTGATGTCTGTTATTATAATTATTATTGTTTCAATATGTATTTTGTATGTTGGTATCCTTGCTATTGAAAGGTCAATACACCTCATTTCTGGCACATCTCCCATTCATCCCAAATAAAGAATTAGTCATTTGTTGTCTTATTGATGTTTTTTTTTTATTTTTTTTTACCCCTTTTGTTTATAAATTCTCTTTTCTAGATAAAATGGTGGTTTGGTGTAACAGACTGGTAAATGATGGATATGGGAAATGCGTTGGGCATGCGGAGGGGTGGCCTTGCATACGTGTTAGGTGCACAGCTTGGAGGCACACCGAACAGTAATTAGGGCTAGGCACTAGATACAGGAGCTTAAGAGGAGAGGTCTGTGCTGTGGTAATCCAGAAACAAAGATTTTAATAGCCCTCGTTCAAGATAAATGGTGTTATAAATACTTTGTTAAGGGGTGGCATGTAGCGCACGCGAGCACTATAAAAGTGATCTGTTCCCTCCACTCAGGTTCCCTCCACTGGACCACCAATGGTCAGCGAGTGGACAAGCATGCCTGAATGGGACAGTGAAGTGGGCTTTAGGATAATGATGGTAGCTGTGGGACATTGTACCTGCTGAGGTACTGTGAATGCTTGCTTCTTCAATATAAGGGTCTAGTCAATAAAGAGAGCTTTGTGGGAATTGAGACAGGAATTTCAAACCATAGGCCAAAGTAACAAAGTTGGAAAAAATCTCCCGTTTAGCGGCACTGGAGAATTGTTCAATCTTGGCTACATTGGCCTGAAGTTTGACATTCCTAGCAATGCTCTCTTTATTGAGTAAACTCTCATCGAGTCGAGAGCCTACTGATTGGCTCACAGAGTTTGTTTGCCGATGATTGTGCTACTGACAGTGATCGACCAATCCCCGGGAAGAAAGATGCAAGAGATATGTTTCCAAAAGTAAGTACTGCACCAATAGATAATACAAGTAATTGACTAAAATGTCCTCTTTTAGTAGATTTATTTTTTTGTTTTTTTTTGATGCACGCAGGGCAGTGTTGATCCTTCTTAAAGGACTGTGACATGAAAAGAATTGAGGTATACCCTCAGGGGTTAATATATATATGTATATAGTCTGTATAACTTGACACTGGAGAAGAGAGGGTTATTATCCTATACTTAGCGACGAATTACACATCTTAATAGGAAGTAAGGACGATTTGCCCAACTGCCAGCTCAATAACCTTCCAGCTCTGATATTTACGTGCCATTTCTTACTATCCTTTGAGGACTTGTTTACACTACTTACTATATTAATGCATTGTACGCTATTCTTATTACTATGTATTTTCTGTGTCTTAAAATTGAAAACCTAATAAAATATCACTTACAAAAAAAGAATTGAATTAAGTAGCAAATATTCTAGATGACACAAAGTAAACATGCTATGAGTGTTTTTTGTTTTACTTTTTTTTTTTTTTTTTTTTTAAGACTTTTAAAACTTTTGCAGACTTCCTCCTTGGACTCCTTTTGTTCATCCTTACTTCTTGTGATTCGATCGCAGGGCTTTCATTGAGATACATGGACTTGTCCGATACTCATGGATGTTGCCAGTTGCTGAAGGAAACATGTCGTTTGCATCGATATGTTTTAAAATACAGTTTTCTCTATATTTACGTGTTTCACACTATTCACAATGGGAAGATGAGAGTGAAGTTTATATATATTACAGGTGTGATTTAATATATAGAGTGGCTATTTTGTATGCCCCATCACCCCAATTACATGCCACCATCACCCTCATTACATACCCCCACCACGTCCATTACATGCCACCCTCACCCTCATTACATACCCCCACCACGTCCATTACCTGCCCCCATCACCCTGCTTAATTGAAAGGAACTAAAGCTTGCTGAACGTTGGGGGATGGAGCGAAAATGTTTGAAGCACCAGAAGTGTGCTTTAACACCCTCTGGCAAAGTGCCGCCCTAGGCGAGTGCCTTGTTTGCCTTGTGCAAGATACACTACTGCCTTGTACAGACACATTAGTATTTTTGGTTTTCAACACACACCCCAAAGACATGCACTTGTGTGAGAAGAGAGACCCTCACGGCAGTGGTGTATCTTGATTTTGTGCTGCCCTAGGCAGACAAAATCCGGGCACCCCCCTACCCAAGCTGCACACCCACGTTACACACCTAAGACATGCCCCATCATTCAGACTCACATCAAGCTCACACTCCCATCACACTCAGTCACACACTCCTACTCCCATCACACACACTCTGACTCCCATCACACTCAGTCACACACTACTACTCCCATCACACACACTCTGACTCCCATCACACTCAGTCACACACACTGTCTCCCATCACACACACTCTGACTCCCATCACACTCAGTCACACACACTGTCTCCCATCACACACACTCTGACTCCCATCACACTCAGTCACACACAGTCTCCCATCACACACACTCTGACTCCCATCACACTCAGTCACACACAGTCTCCCATCACACACACTCTGACTCCCATCACACTTAGTCACACACACACACACACACACACACACACACACACACACACACACAGTCTCCCATAAGCACTTACCTTTCATTGGAGGCTAGTGGCAGGCAGCATGGTCCCTCCATGCTGCCTGTTCGGCTTCCCGGCGATTGTGCCGACAGGTCACGTGACCGGGCGCGCGTATGACGTCAGCGCGCCCGTCACGTGACTGTCGGCACTTCCGTGTCGGCATACTGCACGGGGAGCCGAACAGGCAGCACGGAGGTTTCTCTGTCACACTGCACGGAGGTTTCTCTGTGCTGCCTGTTCGGCTCCCCGTGCAGCCTGGCAGGCAGAGCGATGGTGAGGGGGGATCTTCCGATCCCCTCTCACCTCCGTCTCTGCCTGCAAGCGCGGTGGGGTTTTTTTTTTTTTTTTAAAGGGCCGGATTTTTTTTTTTTTACATTTTTTTTTTTTCCCAGTGCTGGGGGGCGCTGCCGCCCCCCAAAATTTGCCGCCATAGGCATCCGCCTAGGATGCCTCGCAGTAAATACAGCACTGCCTCACGGTTCTCCACCTTCACAGCCTCTCTCTCTCTACTCTGCATTTCTGGATCCAAGGTAGAGAAAGGGAGATACAAGCTGCTCTTCTTATCCAACTGCCTTGTCTGTCTATCAAACTCTGTACCTTGTCTGTCTCTCCATCATAATGGGGGGGGGGGGGGGGGACTTGTGTTATTGCACCATGGGCTACTAAATAGCTTTTGCCCGTCCCCAGGGTAAAAATATGCCTCTGAGTTATTTTGATATAATACATTAAACAGACTATTAAAAAAAGGTTGCAGTAAATAAGTTAAGTTTAAGGTTGAATTGTAGCAGAATATAGATTAATAAAGAGTGAGTAATAGATGGATTTAAATAGTTTAAAGACACTAATGTGAAAAAGCATTGGATCACACACAGAGCATTAAACAGAGCCATCAAATTAATGGAAAAGAGCAAATGAGAACAACCAATTAAAGGGTACCAACTGAGCTGGGAGGCCATACTGGCTGCTTCTGGACAGGAATATGATAGGAATCAGCACCTGCGCCTCTAGACAAAAGAATACCATTAGATATAGGGTAATGTTTGTATAAATTACAGAATTACAGCTATCACTGAACATTTACTTACCCAGGTTTTAGGTCACTCACTTATAAGCGAAATACAAATACCACTTGCTGTTAGAGGTTTGTCCAGCAGGTGGCAGAAGTGTACTGCACTTTGACAAGCTGATTTTATATCCAAGTATAGTGGTGATTGTGAGTAAGGCACTTTGACATGTGATGCACTTAAACATTGCTTATGCTGTGACTGTGGATTACAGGAGCTGGTTGTAGCACTCTACATGGGAAGATTGAATTTGGCCACATTGGCAGAGATAGGGTGGTGGGAAGCTTTGCACAGGGACAGTAAGGCTAGTGAGATGAATATGGGCCAGGGCCGCCATCAGGAATTTCGGGGCCCCTAACAGAAAAAAACAAACTCTGGGCCCCCCTTCATCTCTATATCTCTCTACCTTCCCAATGCCATTTTATCCAGGGCTTTGTATATCATGCCAATGATTTAAATAAATGCTGCCACCCAGGACTAGTTTTAACAAGAGTCATTTGGCAGACTCCCAGCCCCATTAATAATTAATAATAGGAGGGGCCAGGGCTACTTGCCATGTTGCGAGGTCGAGTTGAGGCATCATGCTAATCTTTACCTCCAATCTCGGATTTTAGTTCACAGACCACATTGTGCATTATACTGATAATGACACATGTTTGGGTTATCGAGATACATTCACTTTCTTGTAATTACACCATTCTACCTTCTACCTGTGGTGGCGCTGTAGCATTAGTGATTCATGTGTGCCTGTGCTGTGAATGGTTTTCGCAGCTCTTCTGAAGTGTATTTAAAGAGCCCCGCATAAAATATATGTTTAGCCACCTGTGTAATAAGAGGTAAGTAGCTGTTGGACTGTGATTGGCAGTTTAGCTCTACACGTTCGTTTTATTTGGCATAGGACTTGTCGACCATTAACAATGTTTAATTTGTAAACTTATCTTAAATATAGAAAATGCAACACACCTTATAACAGAGGTCGCATGGCTTTGTGGAATAGTACATGCTAGTGGCAGGGAGGGAGCTTAATATGATGCTATGTAATGGTTTACTCACTGATCTCCGTTTAATGCTTCTACTGATCTCCCCACTCATCTCTTCGCCATACTTGGCTGGAATCTGGATTGGATACACATACTGCACAGGAGCCTGTACAGAGCACACGTCTGCTCCATTAGTAGATCAGCCAGTGGTTTTGCTGGATATGTATAACTTTTACCTGCTCCCCTGCAGAATGTACAATGCAAGTGTGTCCAGGGGGAACCAGTTAATTAAGGAGAGGATCTCAAAGGAACTACCTTGATTAATTAGGTGATTTGACTCTGAATACAGGGCAGGATGTACAGGTGACAAATGGTTTCCCTGACAGGACAGGACAAGGCGTTCTGGTGAGGTCTGATCAGGTTAATATGGAGACGGTATCCATTCAGGGAATGTGATTGGAAGGGATGGCTGCTGACAAGTTAAAATGCCAGCTTATCCTCCTACTGGGGACAATTGTCTTTTCACTTGCTGGTCTATATTAGATGCATTAAGTGTAACATTTTTATTGGCTCTTTAATAAATTAAATAAAATGCAACTAGGTGTAATGGACCAGTAAAGTGTCATTGTATCTGCTAATGACTGTCAAAAAAGGTACTAGTTTGCATCTATGATACAATATATCTAATAAGAAGATGGTCTGAGAATACATTGTTTGTCGTTATCTGGAACCTCTTATCTTCTTTATACAGGGGTGTAACTAGAAACGATTTGTGCGGAAACTGCCACAAGCCCCCCTGACCCGACAACACATCCCCACATAAGATCACCAGTGCAACTCACCTGCACTTTTGCACAGTGCCAGCTTTGTCACACCACTTGGTAATGCCAACCTTGCTCTGGCCACTTGTCCGTGCCAACCTTGCCCCAGGCCACTTGTCAGTGCCAACCTTGCCCCGGTCACTTGTCAGTGCCAACCTTGCCCCGGTCACTTGTCAGTGCCAGTCTTGCCCCCTGCCACTTGTCAGTGCCAGCCTTGCCCCCTGCCACTTGTCAGTGCCAGCCTTGCCCCCTGCCACTTGTCAGTGCCAGCCTTGCCCCCTGCCACTTGTCAGTGTCAGCCTTGCCCCCTGCCACTTGTCAGTGTCAGCCTTGCCCCCTGCCACTTGTCAGCGCCAGCCTTGCCCCCGCCACTTTTTAGTGCCAGCTTTGCCCCCTGCCACTTATCAGTGCCAGTTTTGCCCAACACATCACTTGGTTCAATGCAGGGGCTGCCCAGACACCCTTACGGGGGAGGGCATAGTTGGAGTGGCGACCCCTGCTACCATGATTGTTACTAGATTGCAAGATGTCACAGGCATGACTCTACACACTGTATCCGTGAGATTCAGTCCATCCATCGCAAGCGGATGTAACCCACCTCTCTATTGTATGACTCGGCTGCAGCACTGACAGCTTCTTATAAATAAATGATGCTAGCAACTAGGCCTGAAGCCTGTTACTAAGGTTTACCAGCAAGAAGCCCTTACCTGACAGGACGTGGGATTTTACCACCTCATCTCATGTTGCTTAAATGGTACCATTATTTGTGTGTGGAATTTAGTACTAATTGCCAGTCAGTGGAAAAGCGCTAGTGGGACATTTTTATCCCTGCAATTAACAAAAGATAATATTTGTGACAGTGCAGTTAGAGAGACTTGGTCACCTATACATTAAAGAATTGAAAATGATGAAAAATGATCTATACATTGTGTGAGCAGAATTGCAAGCAAGGGAATAAAGAAAGAAATGTGTCTTAAATGGGTCTGCAGGCGGGGGTCTCCTGTACGACATCACATTGTGAAAATATAGGTTTTAAAAATTGCTTGTGTTGTCTGCTGATGACATCACCTTAGGGCTTGATATGCAAATTACAAATTTCCTATTTTTTTTAAATGCTTGAATTCATTGCATATAAAAGGAAAAATCAAATTAGGTCTTTGTCTCCTGGCTCCATTTTGTGAATAATTCCCATGATGCAACATCATCCAAAATCTACCAGCCAGTCTCAATTTACAACTGTGGCCAAAGTCTGCATGATGATGTCATAAAATACTCCCCTGCTCCTTTGTATCATAGTGGGCAGGGCTAGGTGGCTGGGTACAACTTTTTTTTAACTGTCTTTCAACTCAAAGAAAGGAGATTGACCTGATCCAACAGGATCATAACTCTTGTGATGTAATAGTTACATCACCCTCCCATTCAATGCAAGTCTATGGTCAGAATTCTGACTTATAGACTGCATTCTGTGTCCCCAGCCCCAAAGTGACATACTAGTGCTGTAAAGTCACTGGGGGGTGGCACCCAAAAACTCTATATTTCACAAAATGGAGGCGCCCAGTCATACTTGTTTAGTTACATATTTTATTAAATACAGTCACATAAAAACAAAACACCATATCTGAAATCAACAATAAAAAATAAAAATAATAAAACCTTTTTATTTTTTGGTGGGAGTGCCCCTTTAATATTCACAGCAGTCTAGCTGATTTTTAAGCCCCTCCATTTTAAAAAAAGTAACTTTATGGCAATTATTATAGTTAATAACATTGCACAAAAACTTTTACCACAGATTAGGGGCAAATCGTAGCCTGAATAAACATTGATTTAGGTTCAAATGTTTGAAAATTAAACTTTCTGCCTCAGACTCCTCTGGGTCACATTTCGGTAATCGGCACTCGCTATCCTGCTGGCGTTTGCTAAAAGACCCAGTTTGCAGTGGGAGTTTTGGCAAGTGCAGAGAATTTCTATCAAAAATACTCAAGTTCTACAAATAGCTTCAATGAGGGAGTGAGGAAAGTAATAGAGTAACCTCTAAAAGAGACTCAATAGTATTTACAGTGTAGCATAAAAGTGCCTGAACAAAAAGCGTTACGTTCTCTGGTGCAGAAACTATTTTGGTCACCACCAAACCCCCACTAGGCCAAAATGGCTAACTGTGGTTGTCATGGGCCCCCTTCAAGTTAAAGAACTGGGTGCATTGAACCTTCTGTACCCCCCTATTGCTCCTTCTTGGTCAGGGGTGAGCAAAGCATTCTCTATTGTGCTAAATTTCTGGTGTCCCTCCCTACTCAGTCAGGGGGTGGACATGTTGTTCAAAATGTTGGGTAGATGGGCCTGATATTCCTTTATCTGCCCTGAGATGTCCAACAAGCACAGAGGACTCTATTCGAATTATATTCTTTCATTAAACCATTGCTATTTAAAATTCCTTCAGTTTAACATAACTTAATTGTTTATCAATACTTTCCCTTTATTACAACGAAAGCATCACTGTCTGGACCTATCCATCCATTATAGATACAAAACATCAAATATTCATTGACTGAATATATTTCAAAAGGCCAAGCGTCGGCAATGGATCAAGGGGCGGCCATGTTGTTTAGAATCGTGGTTCGGAGGACACATCGGATCCAAGATTCTACCCAACATGTCTGACCCTTGATACAGATACACAGAGCAAAGATGGCTCCATAAGGTACTTCAAAATGTCTGATTCGGATATTCAGTTAAACATAAGTACATATTTTACATTTATACGTTTCTTTGGCGCCCGTTGTACTTTAAACCTTTTTGCTGCAAGCTTGGCTGTATGGTATGGCGAACTCAATGACTTCTTATTCCTTTAAGCAAACAGAATATTTGTTTAAGTGACTTTGTGTGTGATATTCGCATGATCAGCCTCCACCAACCAGAGGGAGCGTCACCTTGATCATGTAAAGCCTTACAAGGGTTGGGGTGTGCGGGGGGAAGGGTGGGGAAGTTGCCTGTCTGGTTTTCAGGCACAGAATGACAGATGAATATCTTTAACCATTTTGACACATTAAAAGTGTTTAACCCCGTACTGCCACATAAAAGATTTTTTGCCACTGGTCCAGGGTGTATATTTAGAGATATATTTAAAGATACACATTACGCTGAGCTCTGCCTCTTAGCTAACTCGCTGGCCGCTGTAGCATGCGCTCAAACAATCTGCATGGGGGCTTGCCCTGCACGTCTGGGGGATGAACTTCTCTCTTTGCGATTGCATGGGGGAACTTATATTTAAATATAAAATACTTACAGCTAGATGAATTTGTGAAATTACAGCAGTTTGCAAGAAGCCAGGACTGCCCACACTAGCTGAGTAAAAGTCATTTGCTTTTTTGCTGCAGGAACCAACGGGAATAATTGTATTCAAATGAATGAAATATCCTGTCCCTCTAGTGATGCCATCAGACAATGTGTTGCACTGTTAAGCGATCCTACTGTGTACAAAAGCAAGTCTATTGCAGTCCACACAATGTATTCAATTAGAGGAGCACAGGAAGTGATTAAATGAAACAAAACTGTATATGCTCAGTGTCTATATAATCAGTGCTGCCGCACTGGGTGAGGGCTTGAGTCAAATATTAAAAATGTGATTTATGCAGAATGCCTGCATCAAATCACACTGGAAAAAAAGCCTGTGCATTATAAAAGCAGTGATCTTCATCTTACACCAAAATGAGTTTAAAGAGATTTAAAGAAATATATATGAAAGACCAAAATGGAGTCACACCCTGGTCACAGGAATTCAAGACCTTTTCATTTGAGTACTGTAGTCTTGCCATTTGAGCATTGTCTCTACTTGAGCTACTTGCTTTGATTCTTAGCTCATAAAATAACCTGTTAAGCTGATTTACCGTATTTGCTTGAATATAAGAAATCGTTTTTTCGGAGAAAATGCTCTGAAATAGTCTACTTGTCTTATATTTGATGTCGTCTTATAATCAGCCCTCAAACAGACTGACCTGGATCCTCTGGGTCAGCTTTAGAAGGTCGGAGATTAGCTCTATAGGTCCTTTCTAACTCCTTTGAGGAGTCCTCAAAGCCAGTGCTAAGAGGCACATGGTCCACCAGCAGTGTAGTCCGAATAGACCCGTTTCTGGGGTGCTCTTGAAGGAATTTGAGCCAGATTTTCACGCTGACGCAGACCCCCTTAGACATTCACTGTCTCCACCTTCACAAGGGAGATAAAAGCAGAGGGGAGACTGGGTAAAAAATGCACTCAGACCCAACCACTGATCTCTCTGTCTGTCTGTGTCTATCTGTCTGTCTATCAATCTTTGTACTTAATCTCTCAATGTCTTATCTGTCCATCATACCTCCCAACATATGCCCCTGACAAATGGGGACACTGGGAGGTGGTGATTGGTGGTGGGTTGAGTGTGCCCAACTGTGCGCTACCATGAGTGCACAGTTGGGCTTGTCTCTCAAATTGTCAGTGCCACTGCACATGCGCACCAATCTGCGTAGGCGCAGTATGTTTTCTCAGACAACAGAGAATGGAATCGGGACCGCAGGATTCCCACCAAAAGGCGGACAGTCTCCCAAATCGGAACTGTCCTGTGTAAAACAGGACAGTTGGGAGTCTGACCCAAGATTCTAAACAACATGTCCGCCCCCTGACAGAGCTATACAGAGCAAAGATTCTAACCAACATGTCCGTCCCCTGATAGAGCTATACAGAGCAAAGATTCTAAACAACATGTCCGCCCCCTGATAGAGCTATACAGAGCAAAGATTATAAACAACATGTCCGCCCCCTGATAGAGCTATACAGAGCAAAGATTCTAAACAACATATCCACCCCCTGATAGACCTATACAGAGCAAAGATTCTAAACAAAATGTCCACCTCTGATAGAGCTATACAGAGCAAAGATTCTAAACAACATGTCCGCCCCCTGATAAAGCTATACAGAGCAAAGATTCTAAACAACATGGCCGCCCCTAACAGAGCTATACAGAGCAAAGATTCTAAACAACATATCTGCCCCCTGATAGAGCTATACAGAGCAAAGATTCTAAACAACATGTCCGCCCCCTGATATACCTATACAGAGCAAAGATTCTAAACAACATGTCCGCCCCCTGATAGACCTATACAGAGCAAAGATTCTAAACAAAATGTCCACCTCTGATAGAGCTATACAGAGCAAAGATTCTAAACAACATGTGCGCCCTCTGATAGAGCTATACAGAGCAAAGATTCTAACCAACATGTCCGCCCCCTGATAGACCTATACAGAGCAAAGATTCTAAACAAAATGTCCACCTCTGATAGAGCTTTACAGAGCAAAGATTCTAAACAACATGTCCGCCCCCTGATAGAGCTATACAGAGCAAAGATTCTAAACAACATGGCCGCCCCTAACAGAGCTATACAGAGCAAAGATTCTAAACAACATATCTGCCCCCTGATAGAGCTATACAGAGCAAAGATTCTAAACAACATGTCCGCCCCCTGATAGACCTATACAGAGCAAAGATTCTAAACAACATGTCCGCCCCCTGATAGAGCTATACAGAGCAAAGATTCTAAACAACATGTCCGCCCCCTGATAGAGCTATACAGAGAAAAGATTCTAAACATCATGTCCACCCCCTGATAGAGCTATACAGAGCAAAGATTCTAACCAACATGTCCGCCCCCTGATAGACCTATACAGAGCAAAGATTCTAAACAAAATGTCCACCTCTGATAGAGCTATACAGAGCAAAGATTCTAAACAACATGTCCGCCCCCTGATAGACCTATACAGAGCAAAGATTGTAAACACCATGTCCACCCCCTGATAGAGCTATACAGAGCAAAGATTCTAACCAACATGTCCGCCCCCTGATAGACCTATACAGAGCAAAGATTCTAAACAAAATGTCCACCTCTGATAGAGCTATACAGAGCAAAGATTCTAAACAACATGTCCGCCCCCTGATAGAGCTATACAGAGCAAAGATTCTAAACAACACGGCCGCCCCTAACAGAGCTATACAGAGCAAAGATTCTAAACAACATATCTGCCCCCTGATAGAGCTATACAGAGCAAAGATTCTAACCAACATGTCCGCCCCCTGATAGACCTATACAGAGCAAAGATTCTAAACAAAATGTCCACCTCTGATAGAGCTATACAGAGCAAAGATTCTAAACAACATGTCCGCCCCCTGATAGAGCTATACAGAGCAAAGATTCTAAACAACATGGCCGCCCCTAACAGAGCTATACAGAGCAAAGATTCTAAACAACATATCTGCCCCCTGATAGAGCTATACAGAGCAAAGATTCTAAACAACATGTCCGCCCCCTGATAGACCTATACAGAGCAAAGATTCTAAACAACATGTCCGCCCCCTGATAGAGCTATACAGAGCAAAGATTCTAAACAACATGTCCGCCCCCTGATAGAGCTATACAGAGAAAAGATTCTAAACATCATGTCCACCCCCTGATAGAGCTATACAGAGCAAAGATTCTAACCAACATGTCCGCCCCCTGATAGACCTATACAGAGTAAAGATTCTAAACAAAATGTCCACCTCTGATAGAGCTATACAGAGCAAAGATTCTAAACAACATGTCCGCCCCCTGATAGACCTATACAGAGCAAAGATTCTAAACAACATGTCCGCCCCCTGATAGAGCTATACAGAGCAAAGATTCTAAACAACATGGCCGCCCCTAACAGAGCTATACAGAGCAAAGATTCTAAACAACATATCTGCCCCCTGATAGAGCTATACAGAGCAAAGATTCTAAACAACATGTCCGCCCCCTGATAGACCTATACAGAGCAAAGATTCTAAACAACATGTCCGCCCCCTGATAGAGCTATACAGAGCAAAGATTCTAAACAACATGTCTGCCCCCTGATAGAGCTATACAGAGAAAAGATTCTAAACAAAATGTCCGCCCCCTGATAGAGCTATACAGAGAAAAGATTCTAAACAAAAATGTCCACCTCTGATAGAGCTATATAGAGCAAAGATTCTAAACAACATGTCCGCCCCCTGATAGACCTATACAGAGCAAAGATTCTAAACAACATGTCCGCCCCCTGATAGAGCTATACAGAGAAAAGATTCTAAACAAAATGTCCACCTCTGATAGAGCTATATAGAGCAAAGATTCTAAACAACATGTCCGCCCCCTAATAGACCTATACAGAGCAAAGATTCTAAACAACATGTCCGCCCCCTGATAGAGCTATACAGAGAAAAGATTCTAAACAAAATGTCCACCTCTGATAGAGCTATATAGAGCAAAGATTCTAAACAACATGTCCGCCCCCTAATAGACCTATACAGAGCAAAGATTCTAAACAACATGTCCGCCCCCTGATAGAGCTATACAGAGAAAAGATTCTAAACAACATGTCGGCCCCCTAATAGAGCTATACAGAGCAAAGATTCTAAACAACATATCTGCCCCCTGATAGAGCTATACAGAGCAAAGATTCTAAACAACATGTCCGCCCCCTGATAGAGCTATACAGAGCAAAGATTCTAAACAACATGTCCGCCCTCTGATAGAGCTATACAGAGCAAAGATTCTAAACATGTCCGCCCCCTGATAGAGCTATACAGAGAAAAGATTCTAAACAACATGTCCAGATAGACAGGTCAAAGAGGGCACAATAAGGTACTTTATTTGTATACTTTTATTAAAGCATTTCTATTTGCCTGTAGGGATAAATGGATTTCCCTTTAAAAAATAAATGCATTCTACATAATTTGTACAGGTTAAAGGAGCCACGTGGCCACATCAGTGAAAGGGTTAATTTTTCTAGGGTCCTCGAGGTTAGTACATTAAGAACCATTCTAAGTGTTTGAATCCGTGGTGCTTTGTGTTCTGGGCATTGCTTAATGCCATCTCAGCAATACCAGAGGCCACGTTGGGCTGGGGCTATTATAGGGCAGACTCTAACATCACTACAGAAAGGTTATTTCCAGTCACTCAGACAAGACAGGGTTACTATCAGCTGTCCAAAAACTTACACAGCATGCATCCAGTATGACTCACTGCATGCACGCCAGTTATGTCAGCATTGGGCAGCTTGGATTCCTCCCTCTCCCTCTAGGCCAACTATTCCCACCTTTAAATAAATGATGGTAATGCCAGAAGCTTGCACCCTGGTTTTTCCGTATTTTTTGGGGAACTTTCACAGTGAAGATATCTATCCAAAGTAACCTTGCATGCATTGATTGCACCCTGACAGATACATTACTCAATGGATGAGCGTAACCTTTCACTTACATTGCTAAGATGGGAATTTCCCTAATGCTCTAACCACGGCCTCTGTACTTTGATTTCATGTGGTGCTTTCTTATTGCTTCATATAGATGATCACCTCTACAAATATAGTTAGCCAAAGGTCATTATTAATATCAGGCCATGTTACATGGAATGCAAACATTTATATTCGTATTGCTATGTTTATTGTAGGCACTCTGGATTGTGAAATAAGTGAGACAGCGATCTGTGCTATACATTACCACATCTCAGGGAACGTTTCATACTCGACCTCAGGTTGATACCTTAAAGCAGGGTTGGGGGGTTTTCTACCACGGGCCATTTTGATATTAAGAACATCATTCGAGAGCCACACAAAATTATCAATTTAAATTAATATTCCACAGCCGGTGTGCCCAGTAATATGCCACAGCCGGTGTGCCCAGTAATATGCCACAGCCAGTGTGTTCAGTAATATGCCACAGCCGGTGTGCCCAGTAATATGCCACAGCCGGTGTGCCCAGTAATATGCCACAGCCAGTGTGTTCAGTAATATGCCACAGTCAGTGTGCCCAGTAATAGGCCACAGTCAGTGTGCCCAGTAATATGCCACAGTCAGTGTGCCCAGTAATATGCCACAGTCGGTGTGCCCAGTAATATGCCACAGTCAGTGTGCCCAGTAATATGCCACAGCCGGTGTACCCAGTAATATGCCACAGCCAGTGTGCTCAGTAATATGCCACAGTCAGTGTGCTCAGTAATATGCCACAGCCAGTGTGCTCAGTAATATGCCACAGCCAGTGTGCCCAGTAATATACCACAGCCAGTGTGCCCAGTAATATGCTACAGCAGTATACCCAGTAATATGCCACAGCCAGTGTTCGCAGGCATATGCCACAGTCAGTGTGCCCAGTCATATGCCACAGCCAGTATATCCAGTCATATGCCACAGCCAGTGTTCCAGTAATATGCCACAGCCAGTGTGCCCAGTAACATTCCACAGCCAGTATGTCCAGTTGTATGCCACAGCCAGTGTTCCCAGTAATATGCCAGAGCAGTATGCCCAGTAATATGCCACAACCAGCATGCCCAGTAACATGCCACAGCAGTATGCCCAGTAATATGCCACAGCAGTATGCCCAGTAATATGCCATAGCAGTATGCCCAGTAATATGCCATAGCCAGTATACACAGTAACATGCCACTGCCAGTATACCCAGTAACATGCCATAGCCAGTATACCCAGTAACATGCCACTGCCAGTGTACCCAGTAATATGCCACAGCCAGTATGTCCAGTTGTATGCCACAGCCAGTGTACCTAGTAATATGCCACAGCCAGTGTGCCCAGTAATATACCACAGCCAGTGTGCCCAGAAAATATACCACAGCCAGTATGCCCAGTAACATGCCACAGCAGTATGCCCACTAATATGCCACAGCCAGTGTGCCCAATAAAATAATCTCCACTCCCCAGTACTTACCTTGTTGCTGCTCTCTTGGCCGTCTCCTCCGCAGTCTTCTCTCCAGGCATGCTGCATGCGTAGCTTGCATGGAGGAGGGACAAACAGCTGGCGGATATGACAGCACTAAGAGTAAGCCGGAGCACATGCGCTGTGTCTCAGTGTGAGGCAGTCACGCGGGGGGGGGGGGGGGGTATGTTGGGCTGATCGAAATGATTTCCAACCCCTGCCTTTAGGGGACCTTACATTGCTCATACCGTGACTGTAGAGAAGAAAACATTGAAAATGATCTATACATTGTGTGAGCAAAGGTCTAAATGTGTGTGTGGGGTCACTTTGTGGCTCGCTGTGCAAAGCCAACACACTCACACACTCGCCAACCTTCAGACAGCAGAAACGGTGGGGTCGGGCACTGGGCTGACAGGGTAGTAAAATATGTTGCTTCAAACATGTAAACAGCTAAAGAATTGTTTATTGTTGTTGTTGCGACAATAAGGTGACGGGCGTTAGATTTAATACATAGCGCCCAACTTTTCCCCCTCTGGCATGCCCCAAAAAGTGGGAGAGAAGTAGGCGCTCAGATCCCCCCGCCCCCCTTGGACTGTGCGTACACACACTATTTATTAAATGAACAAAACAATATGTCTTTCAGATTGTTTGTTTTGTTTTCTTTTCTTTTCTAGAGATAATGCCAAAGACACAACTCCACTTTCGATAACGTCATATCTGCGTACCATGAACTGTTGACATCCGTCTTATCTAACTCGAGTTCATGGTGAGATTCTGCAAAAGATGAGGAAGGTACAGATAGTCCCGTAATCACCTGTACACAACTACCGTGCAATAAACACAATAGAATACATATTGCATTGTGGCGTGGCACATAGCACGTGGGAGCAGTATGAGAATGATTTCTTTCCAATAAGGTAGGGGCAAATGGGGGGCCAGGAAGGAAAGGCTATATATATATATATATATATATGTATATATATGTCTAATTTGATTAAATAAAATAACATTATGGATCGCAAGGGAACAAGCATGGCTGGTTGACGTTGGGACAATCAATGTGGTTCTGGGTCAGTAATGGCCAATGAAGGGGGCTGTAGTACTCTGCATGGGGGGAACAGTTTCCTGTATTACCTAGTTAGATCTCTTTTCTCTCAGCAAGCAGATGATTAGTGCTCGATAACTAGGCATAGGCAATGGGTCTGTACAAGGCAGTAGTGTCTCTTCCACAAGGCAAACAAGGCACTCGCCTAGGGCGGCACTTTGCCAGAGGGTGCTTAAGCACACTTCTGGTGCTTCAAACATTTTCGCTCCCTCCCCCACCGTTCAGCAAGCTTTAGCTCCTTCCAATTCATCAGGGTGATGGGGGCATGTGATGGACATGGTGGGGGTATGTAATGAGGGTGATGGTGGCATGTAATGGACATGGTGGGGGTATGTTATGAGGGTGATGGTGGCATTTAATGTGTGTGTAACGTGGGTGATAGGGAATGTCGTGGTTGTACAATGTGGGTGATGGGGAATGTCGTAGGTGTCCTACGTGGGTGATAGGGCATGTAGTGGGTGTGCAACGTGTGTGTGTGTGGGGGGGGGGGGGGGGGTGCCTGAATTTTTGTCTGCCTTGGGCAGCACAAAACCAAGATAAAGCACTGGTACAAGGACACCAGTGGGAAGATCATTAGAACATCCTTAAAATGTCCTCCAATGGCAATGCTTGTCCCTGTCCCTGATGATAAGGATTAAATATTCATCTAGTTTCTTTAAAGAGATAAGAGACTCCACTCCTTACTAATCATTTACATATAAGTCCACCTAACATATTCATCTTGGATGATACGGAGGTGTTCCAGTCCGGAGTCAGTAGGGGTCAGTATTTATTAAACATGTTTATTAAACATGTCTGTACATTGTACAGTGATCCCTGAGAAGAGGTCAACAGATCTGAATTGGTTTCTTTTCTGTCTAATCAATACGGCATTTTTTAATAATGAAAGATGGCTTATATATAATTCTGTATTAGTATTAGACCTAAAAACCTGTAAATAAAATAATATATACCTTTTATTTAAAGTATTCCAAATGTAGACAAAGAATTCTTATAGTGTCCAATATCCGCGTGGGCACACTTATATTTGTTTTGCACACAATAGCCAACATTGAGCAGCCTCCTACTAGTTTCTCTAGTCTATAAACTAGCTCCATGCTAAAAACACAAAACGGATCGAACAGCTGTCTGTGAATAAGTTAACTGACGCAAGCCATTTCCACTCTGTGACATTAAAACTGCAGTCAGAATCTAAAAGGTGGCTCACTGTGGAAACATGGGGGGTATTAATGAATTATGGGGGCAAAGTTCTAAAGGGGGTCTAAACTTCCGATGCGTTCCATTGGTTTCCATGTTGATTCCCTCCACTTTTAAAACCTGGACTCCGTTGGGTTGACTTTTCTCGAAAAACCCACCATTGTAGTCTCAATATTTCTAAAACTGTAAATCGAAACATTCTATTGGTTTCCACGGTGACTGCTCCAGTAGTGTATCTTCCACAAGGCAGACAAGGCACTCGCCTAGGGCGGCACTTTGCCAGAGGGTGTTAAAGCACACTTCTGGTGCTTCAAACATTTTCGCTCCCTCCCCCAACGTTCAGCAAGCTTTAGCTCCTTCGAATTAATCAGGGTGATGGGGGCATGTAATGGACATGGTGGGGGTATGTAATGAGGGTGATGGTGGCATGTAATGGGGTGATTGGGCATTTAATGTGTGTGCAACGTGGGTGATGGGGCATGTCGTAGGTGTGCAACGTGGGTGATGGGGCATGTCGTAGGTGTGCAACGTGGGTGATGGAGCATGTTGTAGGTGTGTAACGTGGGTGATGGAGCATGTTGTAGGTGTGTAACGTGGGTGATGGGGCATGTCGTATTTGTGCAACGTGAGGGGGTGCCCAAATTTTGTCTGCTTAGGGCAACACAAAACCAAGATACACCACTGGACTGCTCCATTTTTAGATCCTGGCCACCCAGAAAAAATGGTTTTCATATCTGTTTTATTCTAGTTTCCTATGTGGATACACACAATTAAATATACAGATTTTTTTTTTTTTTTTTTTCCAGATTCTTTTTGTTTTTGTCAAGAGATAATGCTGAAGATCCAACTGTACTTAAGGTTACATCACATCTTGTACAGGTTTCCCTTGCACAGGGGGCATGCTATGGACTGTTGGCATCTGTCTTATCTAACTGAAGTTCATGGTGAGGTTCTTGTACCCCTCCCACAAGGATGGGCTTCTAGATAAGAGCAGATCACATGCAGACAAGAGATGGCTGGAGTATAAAGGTAGAATGGGTCTCTCTCTCATTCAATATCAACCCTGAAAATAGCACAGCCTTAATTCCAATACTGAAGAAGCAAATTTCTATCTGAAATCATCTAGGTGAGTAGCTAATTCCAATACTGTATTACAATATTTGGAATTATCAATATATATCAATAGAAAACTCATTTGTTGGCTATTTGTAAAATAATAATGTGCTGCTATTTTTATTTTCTATTATTTAATTACCAGAAAAAGTCTAATAAAATGTACTTTTTTTTTTTTTTTTTTTTTTACTTAAAGGGACTTTTGTTAGAAGACTTTATATGTTGTATATATATATTTTTTCATATAGATCCTTGATTAAAGGGGCTGTATCACCTAAACATTGCTTGTACTGTACATGTAAATACAAAAAAAATTGAAATTGAAAATGATCTGTACATTGTGTTGGCAAAATTGCAAGCAAATGCCTTAATTAGGAGAAATGTTTATTTATTATTTTTTTTTTTTTATGTGTCTGTGGAGTCTCCACTTCCTGACATCACCTGTGGCTTGATTGACAATTTATATATTTCACATTTGAAAACCAGTTGATTCACATATCAAGGCACCGGTGATTTGCTTGCGTTATTTGCAAACACAATCAATTTTGATTCTCTACATGCACAGTAAAAACAATGTTTAGGTGATACGGTCCCTTTTAATATAGGGGATTTATAAGACAAAATATAATCACCTATATATTCTATTCTATGTATACTTTTCCTCCGCTATACCTGCTAATGCTCTATTTAGATGTCGTTTTTAAAATGTTCACTTTGATATATTTGGAGACATGTTTAAGTTGTGGATTAAAGTTACTGGGAAATGGGATACTTAAAGGGGCCGTGTCACCTAAAAAGTGTTTGTACTGTGCATGATGATGATAATAAATCATTGGAAATGACCTATATGTTGTGTGAGCAATGCTAGAAGCAAATGCCTAAATTAGGGGGGAGATGGGTCTGTGGTGTCACCTGCGAATCACCTGTCCAAATTAACAGAGCATAAAGAAAAAATAGGATTCGGTGAGCTGATCGGGGGCTTAATAGACCTTGTGGGTCCCTGCTTAAAAAATTGTGATACCTCCGGACTACACGTGTGATGGAGGCGTGAACCCAGAAGTTCTGGCACAGCGAGATTTGGTTAAATGTAGCCGGTGCTCACTTTGAGCATTGGCTACATGTTCCCTGTCAGACTGAGGCAGCTCGAAGTGGCCTCATTTGACAAGTGGGATCCAATGGCGGACGCTCCATTTGTGCTTGGTGTGCGCCGCGCAGAGAGCGCACAAACCCCCCCGGAAATACATCCGGGAGACAGATGGCAGTTGCCAATTGGACCAGCACAAAAAGTACACGGAAATTCGAGTGAGTGACGAAATTTGCAGCCCCTCGGACGTATCTCGTGTATTCCCAGGGGTTTGTGTGATGGCTGTTCATAGCACGCAAACCCCCAGCAATACACGAGATACATTGTCGCCCTGAGTGACAGGCGTGCTCCGGACTGGCACCACTCCTGTCACTCAGGGTCACGATACGCCCCCTGGTGAGACCCTGCTACAAGTCCCAACAGCGGCATATAAACTGTTAAACGCTGGACTTTCTATGCCGTCCTAGCGTCTTCTGGGACCAATAAAATTAGGATGGCTAGGGGACGAAGGGGTTAATTAGCCACAGCCAAAAGTGAAAATGAAAGTGGCTCTAGTATGGAAAGATAACAGGGTGCACTTTTTAAGATATATGCAAATGTATCCTCTCCATGTTTCACTGCCCCTCAGTGCCACATTCCCTCTGTGTGATTATATGTACAAAGGGGTGAGAGTTCTGTAAAAGGGATGTTGCACAATATTTTCCAATTTTGCATCTGTCGCTTTAAATACTTGTAAACCCTTTCATAGAGGCAGCTATTGTGACATGAGATCAAGGCCAATCATTGTTTCCTGTTGCTCCCTGGAAGATAGAGAGCAGAGAGTTGAACCACAGTTGCAATGTAACCTGTTACCACAGGCTGGGTTTGCTGCTGCTCCCTAGCAACTTGACAAACACCAAAAGCAAGGACGATCCCTGCCATGTTTACAATATGAAACAATGAAACAATATCCATAAGGGAAGAGCTCGGTGGCCCTGTTACGAGGCCTGCAGTTTTGTATGATATCTGTTTCTGTTTTGGTCATCAAAGTAACAGTCCGAAACTCGTCTCAGTGGAAAGGATCAGACCTGCTAACCGCTTTGTCGGGTAAACTGGTTTGGACGAATCATTCCAATTAATTGATCCGCTCTGGGATCGATGAATTATATATCCAAGCCTGCTTGTGTATGGATACATGTTACCGTTTGGCTGAGAATAACGGTAAAATAGCTGCTAAGTGTCAAAGTGCCCCATATGTAATACCCGGGGTTGTCTATTTAACACCCCCCACCACCACCACCAATGTATATTTTGGTTCTTCAATGAAGGGGTGGGAACAGTATCTTCCTCTAAAAACCCATAGCAAAAAATGTATGTTTAAATGAAAGCTGGTATTTTAAGTAGAAAGTGTACAAATAAAGCCCTCTTTGCTTGTATAGCTCTATCAGGGGGAGGACATGTTGTTTAGAATCTTTGCTCTGTATAGCTCTATCAGGGGGAGGACATGTTGTTTAGAATCTTTGCTCTGAATAGCTCTATAGGGGGCGGACATGTAGGGTTGCCACCTTTTCTTCAGAAAAATACCAGCCTTGTTACTGTCTCCATAGACTTAACATTGGACTAATGCCAATTTTTTACCGGCATGCCGGTAAAATACCGGCCAGGTGGCAACCCTACGGACATGTTGTTTGGAATCTTTGCTCTGTATAGCTCTATCAGGGGGCGGACATGTTGTTTAGAATCTTTGCTCTGTATAGCTCTATCAGGGGGCGGACATGTTGTTTAGAATCTTTGCTCTGTATAGCTCTATCAGGGGGCGGACATGTTGTTTAGAATCTTTGCTCTGTATAGCTTTCTCAGGGGGCGGACATGTTGTTTAGAATCTTTGCTCTGTATAGCTCTATCAGGGGGCAGACATGTTGTTTAGAATCTTTGCTCTGTATAGCTCTATCAGGGGGCTGACATGTTGTTTAGAATCTTTGCTCTGTATAGCTCTATCAGGGGGCGGACATGTTGTTTAGAATCTTTGCTTGTATAGATCTATCTGGGGGCAGACATTTTGTTTAGAACTTTGGGCCATATCTTCCTTTCTCTCACCCAAGATGTCTGCCTCCTGACAGAGCTATACAGAGCACCGAGGGCTGAATAATGTACTTTATTTGTATTCTTTCATTTAAGCATTTCTATTTAAAATGGCTGTACAATGCAATTTTTCAAAGAAGTAGGATTTTTTTGTTTTGCAGATAGGTGTCCTTTAAGGTATTCTTGAACCCCAAACCTTCTTTTACATCATTACTTTGTGACCACTTCAGTGAACGATAGTCTCTTATATGTTATTGTCTACCTTCTATTACGCTTTCAAATACACAGATTTTGATTAAATTGTTACTTTCTCTGGAATTGTGTCATTTTACAAGCACTAGTGGTGTTATTTAATAACATTTCTAATAGAACAAAGTATCGGGGGAAGTATAAAAATACAAAAGACGCAATGGCGACAGGGCCTTTTTTAATACACCCTCGACACTTTGGTGATTGTTTTATAGGTTTAAAATATATACAAGAGGGTCCCGTATGTGACACTTACACGGCTTCCGAAGACCCTTATAGGTGGCTCTAGCACAGCCTTTCTGGCATGCAAAAGCGAGGGGCTTTGAATGTGTTGGTAGTGACAGACAGTCAGCGACAGTCTCCGCCTGCCAGGAAAGCATCATGGCTGCCAGGTCAGCGCCTAACTTAAAAACGGATATGCCAGTTTTTACTCCTCCTAGGGTCATTGGACATTTCACGACTGTGCTCGGATCCTGCAGCAGGGATTTTCAGCCGAATCCCACCTGTCAGATGGGGCCACTTTGAGCCGCCTCAGTCTGATAAGGAAAATGTAGCCGGTGCTCAAAGGGAAACACCGGCTCCATTTAACCAAATCGCGCTGTGCCAGAACTTCTGGGTTTGGGCACGCCTCCGGTTCTCGCGATCTTTTGCCAGACACCCACAGGGTCTGTTAAGACCCTGATCGGGTCTCTGCCATAGCGTTCCTGGCTACCGATCACCTTGCGATCCGTGGCCAGGAACAAAACGTGGCGCTTTGGTGATTGCGTCGTCTGGGACGCAAGCACCACGCGTCACGAAGGGGTTAAATGGGCTCCCTTATCTAAACGTTGCCTATTCTGTGTGAGTAGAGAATAAAAATGGATCTATATACACTGTGCTGGCAGAATTACAAGCAAATGTCTCAATTAATGTGAAAAATTGTGACACCCCCTTTTTGCAGCATATACAACTGTTGCTCAGACATACAACTGTTCCACATCCACAACGATTCGACTTAGACACAGGGGAGCTATTAAGAGAAAACAATCCTAGGGCAAAATTCTAGAACTGGAGCAATCTCCATGCCAACCAGTAGAATATTGCTGCAGGGTTGACTCCATTTTGTAACTTTGCCCCAGAAATAAAGAGACCTGTATCACCTCATCCTGTAAATGTAGAGAATAAACAAACAAAAAATATTAGAAAGATAACACATAATGCTTAAATTTAAGAAAATATTTTTTTTTTCTAAACGTGTCCCCCTTCATATGCAAATGACACATTTCCCATTAAAATCCAAATCATTAGCATTATCATTGATGTCACAGGAGTCCCCAGCCACCTTTAAAAAGCCTTTATTTTTTTTTCTCCTAATTTTGCTTGCAATTCTGCTAATAATATATAGATCTTTTTTTTTTTTTTTTTTTTTTTTAGGGGGACAGTAAAAGCCAATATTTAGGGGATCCAGTCCTTTGCCCACACATATCTGGATGGGGGGGGAGGTTTACTGTAGATCAATAACTCTCCAGGTTCTCTATGGCTTCCTGCTCAGGGTGCACACTGCAGGACTGATTTCAAATCCCCAGGGCGCTTTGGCTGGGTGCACATGCGCAGTGGCTCTTTTTTATATATATATTTTTTTATTTTTTTTTTTAGCATTGAAAAGCCTTTCTATGCAGTCAGCAGATTGCTAGGGGGCCAATGAGACAAGCTGGGGTATGTGGCACTAAATTTCTCTGAGCCAATGAGATCTCTGGCTGGAATAAATGCACAGGCATTATTCTAATGTCCTATCCCCTGACTGTCAGCAAACAGGCGGAGACTAGTGAATGGGGCATCGGATGCATGAAACAGCCTACCCTTCCCAACCAATCAGCTGCTCCCCTATTGCAGAACAGCCAGTGCATTGTCTCCTGCATCATCCAGCACAGTGCAGAGTAATAGACACTGAGCTCTGCATCATCATCATCATCATCATCGCCTTATTCAACACTGCTGCGAACTGAAGTGCGGATATACTGTGCAATCCAGCCTTCCTGCAAGCACCAGGTACCCCTGCATCCATGATGACAGCCTTGTCCCGATCTATTATTATTATTATTATTATAGGCATTATTATTATTATTATTATTATAGGGATGATGATTTTTAATTCGAATGATTATTCTAGGAGATGAATCCATGCATGGCCCCCCCATCTCCCTTGTTGTTTTCAGTGTCTTAATGGCTTTAAACCATGTATTTATTCGTATTAAACCCCCACCCCCAGCTGTACACCTGTGCTGGAAGGGTTAAGCCAAGTCAATGACGATGCTTTGGATATCTGGGTTTTAAAGAATGTGACTATATCTATATAATAATAATAATAATTATTATTATTATTCTATTAGCCTGCAGGAAAGGGGGGAGGGGGGGGGGGAGGCAAAAACAAACGTAGATAAAAGCCATTGTCTGCTTGTGCTAAATAAGCAACAAAATAATTGTTTTTTCATTTTCTTATGTTATATATTTATAAATATGTATGAATAATCGAGAGGTGTGTGTGTGATAGCTATGAATCCTATATATATATATATATAAACATAATAGGGGCTTACTGAAAGGGCCAAATGGTTCTTAATTGCAAATACATTCTATGTCTGTGTGTGTGTGTCTGTGTGTGTGTGTATGTAGAAAACAAATATATATATATATACACACAAAAATGTGTGTGGGTATATATATATATATATATATTTGTGTGTGTATATGTAAATACATATTTGTGTGTGTACATATTTCTGTCAATGTATATACACACATGTATGTATATAAAACATATATTTATGTAGGTCTCCTCTTCAATGCCTCAATTTGTAAGATCCAGTATACAGAATGAATTTATTTATTTTTTATGGTTTTTTTTATTATGTTTGCAATTATTTGTAAGAAGGGAAAGGCTTGCTGCATCATTTTCTTTCTCTATATAGTCATTAATGCTGTGTAAAGTAAATCCCAGCCTTTACTTGGATCCTTCATTATTGCATAATGGAGTATCATCTTACCCCGTGACGGCCAGACCCTGCTAGATCCAGCGTACATGGGATAAGGGGAATGGTGGGTTGGGATGCCATAATGAATGACCTATTTTAAGAAAGTTGCTTTTTTACAGTGGCTAGATATGTACTCCTGTGCAGATCTAGATATCCACAGCTTGCATCAGACAGTCCCTATTGTTATTCAATTCTTTTATACCGCTGGCTGGGTGGCAGTCATTTTTGCTAATTGAGATGATGCAGCAGTGTTTCAATGAAGATTTCTAATACCAGACCTCGTTCAATAGATGGAACTAATCCTAGCTGTGTCGGAAACTTGCTGTGATCAGAAAAAAAAAAGTTTGTATATCCCTGCGGCTGTAATCTAGATAATCGCATTATAATAAGAGAGATGGGTAACTTTTTATCAAAGGGCTGATTCTGGCTTAGCTTCGTTTCTTGTACATGTATTTTTAAAAAAATGTGTAATGCGCTTATTTTAATTTAAAAACTATTTCCGGTTCTCCTGTAGTTACATTGAACATAATTCGACGGGGCTTCTAAATTCCCTGACATCCTTTAGGGAGGGGCTTAAAGAGATAGGCGGGGCTGTTGATACAGTAACTGCAATAAATCTCTTACACTGTATTTATTCTCTGATTAAATCGTTTTATCCTTTGGTCACTGTCACTTTCATGGTAAGGCACATGATTTTTTTTTTTTTTTTTTGAACTATTTAACTATAATGAACGTATTGTGAATTCCACTGGTCGCAAGAAGAACTTACAGTGATCATTTCTGATCCGTATCTCCTACAAAATCTCAATAGATCATATAAATCATCAGTGTTTACTGGCCCCCTGATATCATCAGTGTTTACTGGCCTCCTGATATGATCAGGGTTTACTGGCCCCCTGATATCATCAGTGTTTACTGGCCTCCTGATATCATCAGTGTTTACTGGTCTCCTGATATCATCAGTGTTTACTGACCTCCTGATATCATCAGTGTTTATTGGTCTCCTGATATCATCAGTGTTTACTGGCCTCCTGATATCATCAGTGTTTACTGACCTCCTGATATCATCAGGGTTTACTGGCCTCCTGATATCATCAGTGTTTACTGGCCTCCTGATATCATCAGTGTTTACTGGCCTCCTGATATCATCAGTGTTTACTGGCCTCCTGATATCATCAGGGTTTACTGGCCTCCTGATATCATCAGTGTTTACTGGCCTCCTGATATCATCAGGGTTTACTGGCCTCCTGATATCATCAGGGTTTACTGGCCTCCTGATATCATCAGGGTTTACTGGACTCCTGATATCATCAGGGTTTACTGGCCTCCTGATATCATCAGGGTTTACTGGCCTCCCGATATCATCAGTGTTTAGTGGCCTCCTGATATCATCAGTGTTTACTGACCTCCTGATATCATCAGGGTTTACTGGCCCCCTGATATCATCAGTGTTTACTGGCCTCCTGATATCATCAGTGTTTACTGGCCTCCTGATATCATCAGTGTTTACTGGCCCCCTGATATCATCAGTGTTTACTGGCCCCCTGATATCATCAGTGTTTACTGGCCCCCTGATATCATCAGTGTTTACTGGCCTCCTGATATCATCAGTGTTTACTGGCCTCCCGATATCATCAGTGTTTACTGGCCTCCTGATATCATCAGTGTTTACTGACCTCCTGATATCATCAGTGTTTACTGACCTCCTGATATCATCAGTGTTTACTGACCTCCCGATATCATCAGTGTTTACTGGCCTCCTGAAATCATCAGTGTTTACTGGCCTCCTGATATCATCAGTGTTTACTGGCCTCCTGATATCATCAGTGTTTACTGGCCTCCTGATATCATCAGTGTTTACTGGCCTCCTGATATCATCAGGGTTTACTGGCCTCCTGATATCATCAGGGTTTACTGGCCTCCTGATATCATCAGTGTTTACTGACCTCCTGATATCATCAGGGTTTACTGGACTCCTGATATCATCAGTGTTTACTGGCCTCCTGATATCATCAGTGTTTACTGGCCTCCTGATATCATCAGTGTTTACTGGCCTCCTGATATCATCAGTGTTTACTGGCCTCCTGATATCATCAGTGTTTACTGGCCTCCTGATATCATCAGTGTTTACTGGCCTCCTGATATCATCAGTGTTTACTGGCCTCCTGATATCATCAGGGTTTACTGGCCTCCTGATATCATCAGTGTTTAGTGGCCTCCTGATATCATCAGGGTTTACTGGCCTCCTGATATCATCAGTGTTTACTGGCCTCCTGATATCATCAGGGTTTACTGGCCCCCTGATATTATCAGGGTTTACTGGCCTCCTGATATCATCAGTGTTTACTGGCCCCCTGATATCATCAGTGTTTACTGGCCTCCTGATATCATCAGGGTTTACTGGCCTCCTGATATCATCAGGGTTTATTGGTCTCCTGATATCATCAGGGTTTACTGACCTCCTGATATCATCAGTGTTTACTGGCCTCCCGATATCATCAGTGTTTACTGGCCTCCCGATATCATCAGGGTTTACTGGCCTCCTGATATCATCAGTGTTTACTGGCCTCCTGATATCATCAGGGTTTACTGGCCTCCATCGTACATCAAGGCCTATTCCAGAAACGCAGCCTTGTAAGGCCATCTATTATTACTAATGACATGCAGTATAAGGTCATGTTATGCTGTGATCTTTTTATGGTTCCGAAAAAGGAAGTAATTATTATTATTAGAATGTTGCAAGTTAAATTAAAAAATGAAATAATAATAATCTAACCCTTGAAGGTCCCAAGGGAAAATCATGAAATCATCAATGGGCAGTTACAAAAACTGTAGAAGACAAACTACGATTCAGGTATAGGTTTAACCACTTAATCTATACAAATATACACCAGCAAATCTGTAGATTAAAGGGACTACTCCATAAAGAGAGATTTTGTAGCGAATCGAGTCAGGAATTTCAACTTAAGATCTTAAAATTCTGCATCGGAGAATCTTTCCAACTCTGCTACAGTGGACTTAATTTGAAATTCTCTCTTTATTGAATAGCCCATTAAGTTATATATTTATCCAAGCTGCAGTTTGGCTGTTGGCTCCTATAATGATGAGGGCGAAACTGGTACCAAGGGTATCCGCTCCCCCCAAAATGTTGATGTTGGCATCCCGCAATCTTTAGCTTGTGTAATCTTGAAACGGGTTGGCGGACACCCATGCATGTGTTTTGGGGGGTTTTCAGCATTTTTTCACCTGCTTTGGCTTCGATGTACAGTCAAAAAGAATTACCAGTCTCCATACTACTCTTCGTCAAGGGTGAGGACACCTATAATAAGTTTCTTTTGAGGAATCCCTAAATGGGAGGGATGGATAGGCACAAGTTATGCAATTGATTTTGTAGGAGCAATGCCCCCCCCACTACCATGAATACAATCCTACCTGTTCAGTCACAATTTGTAAGAATGTGCGTTGGGGGTTTATCAAAAACGATGCATATTTGAGTGTGCAAAAAAAAAAAAAAATTCTCAGTGTAAAGTACTAAAAGACAGCCGTGGACGCTGATTGACTGATATCTCCTACAAAATGTAGGTAGATCATCTGAAATAAGAACATCTTTTTTTCGAAATGACATATTCTATTTTAAAACTCCCACACACAAGTGACTATTTATGATGTGTAATGGCGGCTGACGCTTTTTAAATATAGATTTACACACTTTTCGCTGTTTGGTGGAGGTTTGTAGGTCCTTGACCATGTGATTTCTTTTATATGTTCAGTATTTTTTTTACATTTTTTTTTTGTTTTTAGTCAGTCAATAACAAGGGTGGAGATTTCAAAATGGAGGGCATGGAAACCAATGAAACTCTCCAGCTTGCTAGGCCCAATTTTTACAACTTGGCGCTGGGGTTGTAATTGATGACCAATCCCCCACCGTCTCACACAGAGGCGCATGATCTATTCCAACGTCAAATAACCACCATCTCTACGTTCCTTGATGTATATAACTTTAAATAATACAGCTACTTGCGGTACATATGTTTTTTGCCATCTGCCAGTGCCTCGTACACCGTGAGATACGGTATGAAAGTGTTTGCATACATATTAACAATTATGTTCCAAAAGAGGCCACCTTTAAATAGCTCTTTATCATTGACTGTGGAAGCACAGATTATTTTTTTAAACTGTAAAAGATACTGTGTAGAAACAGTCTATAGACCGCAACATATGGCTCCTGGAATCTGTACCGCTGACGCCTAACTTTTTCAATTATTTTACATCTGTTCCCTGGCTTCCAAATTGGTCTGCTTGGCTCCTAATATCTACAAATATTTGCCAAGCAAGCCCTATTTCTGGCACCATAAAAATAAAAAAAATACAAATTCAGTATTTGGCATCTACTTAATATACATGTAAAAATACAAAAACAAAACATAATAACATAGAGCCTTGTGTAGGTTACTATACACGGATGCGTGTGCTTTAAGTTCATTAATCCCTTCATGACCATGGACGTACCAGGTACGTCACGGAAAAGCTGTCGGTTAATTACAGTTGATTGACATGGTATGTCCTGCGGTGAATCGTACTTAGGTGGCGATCAATGGTCACTTCCTATGCTTAGCCAGTGATGCTATGATGCCTCGATATTGAGTCATCAAGCAACACCACATTTAGGCCTTCCAGGGTACCGCACAAGCCCTACAGAGTGATCGTGGGTGCCAAATTGGATGGCAGCATGCCCATCCAATATGGAGCTGCCCTGTAGCCAATAAGGGCTCAGAAGCGATCAGAGATCACTTCTGTAGCTCCTGGCTGTAGCTAGGTTTTAGAGTTAGGGTGCCATATTAGAATCTATTTAGCAGGGTTTTTTTAATATTAGTGCTTATATGTGTAAAAGATTTGTTGTGTAAAAGTTAGGAAAAAAAATTAGAAATAGGACCATTACAGCTAAACACAGCGCAGGAATGTTTTCCCCTTAGTGACAGAGCTCTGTGCTGCATGTGATGTGCCTTGAAGACCAGAATTCCTTTAGATTTGTAACATTTTTGTCAAAAGTTTGCTTAACTGTGATTTTTTTTTCTTCATGTTCGGTACACGTACACAGATTCTATATCATTTTATAAAGGACAGATGGGAATTCTTTTGATACGATTATTTTCATCATATGATATCATTTACTATTAAAAAAATATATATATCAAATGAAAATAATACAAAAATACAAACACTTTTCTAACTTTGACCTGAAAATATTTGATACAGTTACAAATGGTAAAATACACCGCATCTATATATTTATAATATGCGTCCTGAGTTTAGAAATACAAATGTTTCCATGTGTTTCTTCTGTTTTAGTTGTTAATGGGCAATAACCAATAGTAGTGTTTTCTTTGTTTCCTAACCATTTTCTCCTACAGTGAGCTTTTGACCTCAACCCTAACTCTAAATCTACCTCCAACCTTTAATCTAATCCTTGTACAAACCCTAATTCTAACCCTAACCCTAGATCTAGGGTTAGTAGATCTAGGGTTGGCTTTTTCCTTTTTTTTCCCTCAATGTAATGTTGCTGACTGCCAACAGTAACAGAGCGACCAAAGAGATTTTTTTTTTATCACTTCTGTCGCTCTGTGCTGGACGCAGGGCAGCGCCATGTTGGAGGAGAATGTGATTGCGGTGCCCTGGGTGGTCAATGTTGAGGCATCATGGTAACACCATCAAAGCATAGGCAGTGCAAGTTGATCATTGCCTATGCAAGGTTTAATGGGTACGATCACATTCGCGGTAGGGGGCTGGGGGTCTCCTCAAGGACCATGCTTTTTATATGCGTCTGTGGAGCCTCCTGCTTATGACATCGCCTGTGGCTTGATATGCAAATGAACTGATTTTCAATGGGGAGTTTGTAATTTGCATATCAAGCCACTAGTGATGTCATAAATAGGAGACACATTTTAAAAAACATCTTTCTGCTAATTTAGGCCATTGCTTGCAATTCAGCTAACACAATGTATATAGATCACATTGTGATTCTTACAACTGTTCAAAATCAGTACATGTACATGCCTTGGATGTAGAGATCTCCAGGAGACTTTTCCCCCCGTGCCTCTCCAGGAGTTGTTACATATAAAGGCTGAAATAATAGGTGTAAACGGAAGCATCACAAGCGATAGGCAAGGTATTTGTGCAAGGACACCAGTGTGGCACTGTGGCAAGCTCTGAGACAGAGGTTCCCTGAGACCATTGTTGGTTTTGACGTAGCGAGCAGGAGGGATGGGTATGCTGTGCTTGTGCGCATAGCTGACCCCATCCACAACTCACCAAGCAAGGGCTTAGTAGGCCCACTCAACACACGCAAACGGAAAATTAACATTGTTGCGGAACATGAGAAAAGGGGGAAGCATTCTGAATGGAAGTTAGTTAAACAATATTTTATATGTCGTTATAAAATATAGTATTTCTTTTATCATTCTGACATTTTGATGGGGGTTCAAAAAGGCAATTCAACTATGTCTTTCGAAACCGGCGCCTTATGATGACATCACCGAGAACTAGGTCATTTTTGAGTCATTGTCCCTTATAATCGAAATAATTAAGGCGGTTCCAATGGGACCCCCTAATGGACTGGTTCACAAACCATTTCACAAGGCTCACCCAACAGTCCACTATTTGTGGAATACACCTCCCTGTTTAAATGGAGATGTGTCGAACGCCTGGCCCATTGGTTGTCCTATTCATTAAAATCTACTCTTGCTCAACTGGGAAGCTAAGCTTGAGGGGGTCACCTTGGGACGTGGTGGTAGCTCATTTAGTGGTGCAGCTAAAGCAGGAATGTTAATTGTTATCCAAAAATTCCCAAGGGGAGTAACTATGGGAAACAAAGCTGTTCCAAAACCTTGAGGTATCAAGGATAGAGAAGGGTGAAGATGTGGTCTTTGAGTGGGGAAAACAAGGAGAAAACTATAAGAGAGGCTGGGACTGAATCTAAATAAATGTGTCCTCCCAGGCCACTAAATGTAGTAAAAACAATAGCATTATCATACTCATTACCTGATGGATTAAGAAAAGTATTCTCTATTAAAATAAAGTGGAGATTATGGAATGGATGTCCGATCTCATATGGCGAACTAGAAGGGCCAAATGTTTTTTATATTCCAACATATTCTGTGTTGCCTAACTATTTTACATTTTAATTGCAGGTGTATAGCAAAAGGGGATAATAATGGGTGCAGAAAAAATGCACCTAAGCCCGTCCCTTTAACCCATCTGCGACACATGAGGTGTCTGGCACGTTTTGTTTTTTTAAATGACCGTTGGGGGAGATCAGAAGGCGTTGCCATGATGCCTCCATGAGGAGGCATCGGGCAACACTGAAAAAGCCCCACGGGCGCACATACGATTGGTCCCCAGAGTGAAAGTATATGCCATACCGGAAATGGCACTTCCCTGGGCAAGAGGTTTGGAAGCAGTTGAGTTGACCATGCCATAATTGAAGTTTGCACATCACGCAGTCACAGCCTTTACCAACTGAGCTAACTTACCAGAGTACATAAATCTGTTTGATTGTGTGTTGGTTAGAAGTTTGTTCTTGGAGACATTTTTTGTAATTTTTTTTTCCTTGTCTTTTCCCATTTTCAGCCCGTTTGTTTTTTTTTTAACAATATGACGTTCAGAGGTAGTCAGTCCTCTGGGACAATCGTGGAGACCACCACTTTACCTAAAGAAGAGACGGGAGAAGACCGAGTCATGACAGATGACATATTCGACACCACCTACTCTGAGAAGGCAGGTCCAAAGCCACCCATGAGAATAGTTTGGCGGAACGTAATTCTGATGACATTGCTACATGTAGGAGCACTATATGGGACCTTATTTATACCTTCTGCGTCGTATCTCACATTGGCTTGGTGTAAGACAATTTTGTATTATATTTGCTCTGAGTTGTATGTTTAACATGTTTTGACATCTTACAATATAGTCTGTGTTTAGTGATGGCGTTTTCATGATAGTTTGGATGGGGGCAAAAGCCAATTCAAAGAGGTTTCTACAGGAAAGACCACCTCTTCACAAACCGATGTGGTATCTCTCCAATCACAAATTCACCGTAGGGGATTCTGTTCTAATAGGGCAGATCCTTTCTTATGGTGTCCGTGTGTTTTACCCAAGATTCTAAACAATATGTCTGCCCCCTTGATAGTGCTATCTGGAGCAAAGGTACTTTATTTGTATTGTCCTTAAAGCATTGCTTTTCAAAATGCTAACTCTTGCCGTAATCTTTCATTTAAACGTGTCATTTCCTTTTTTTTATTGTATAAATGACCTTTTCAAAATGTTTTTTTTGCTTTCTGTTTCCTTTTTATATGTATTGTTGCTCGTACAAGTTATAAAGATGCTTACAAAGAATTTTAAAAATATACAAATTTAGTGGGGAGATAGCATATTATTATCTCCTCTGTTTATTAAAATTATCACGGCACATAGTTCTGAGGTTTACAAACATTTTAGATTAATTTTTGGGTCACACATTATTATTTTTTAAATTGCTCTCCTAATGGGTGATCAGCTGGAATGTGAATACCCGTTAATTAATCTCTGGCCAAACCCACCCAGCTCTCACTGTCCTCAAACACTGTTAGGAATCGGAAACTTACAACTCATCCAACTAGAACACACATAATTATTCTCTGGCCAAACCCACCCAGCTCTCACTGTCCTCAAACACTGTTAGGAATCGGAAACTTACAACTCATCCAACTAGAACACACATAATTAATCTTTAGCCAAACCCACCCAGCTCTCACTGTCCTCAAACACTGTCAGGAATAGGAAACTTACAACTCATCCAACTAGAACACACATAATTAATCTCTGGCCAAACCCACCCAGCTCTCACTGTCCTCAAACACTGTCAGGAATAGGAAACTTACAACTCATCCAACTAGAACACACATAATTAATCTTTAGCCAAACCCACCCAGCTCTCGCTGTCCTCAAACACTGTTAGGAATAGGAAGCTTACAACTCATCCAACTAGAACACACATAATTAATCTCTGGCCAAACCCACCCAGCTCTCACTGTCCTCAAACACTGTCAGGAATAGGAACTTTACAACTCATCCAACTAGAACACACATAATTAATCTCTGGCCAAACCCACCTAGCTCTCGCTGTCCTCAAACACTGTTAGGAATAGGAAGCTTACAACTCATCCAACTAGAACACACATAATTAATCTCTGGCCAAACCCACCCAGCTCTCACTGTCCTCAAGCACTGTCAGGAATAGGAAGCTTACAGCTCATCCAACTAGAACACACGTAATCTCTGGCTAAACCCACGCAGCTCTCACTGTCCTCAAACACTGTCAGGAATAGGAAGCTTACAGCTCATCCAACTAGAACATACGTAATCTCTGGCCAAACCCACCCAGCTCTCACTGTCCTCAAACACTGTTATGAATAGGAAACTTACAACGCATCCAACTAGAACACACATAATTAATCTCTGGCCAAACCCACCCAGCTCTCACTGTCCTCAAACACTGTCAGGAATAGGAAGTTTACAGCTCATCCAACTAGAACACACGTAATCTCTGGCCAAACCCACCCAGCTCTCACTGTCCTCAAACACTGTTATGAATAGGAAACTTACAACTCATCCAACTAGAACACACATAATCTCTGGCCAAACCCACCCAGCTCTCACTGTCCTCAAACACTGTCAGGAATAGGAAGCTTACAACTCATCCAACTAGAACACACATACTTAATCTCTGGCAAAACCCACCTAGCTCTCGCTGTCCTCAAACACTGTTAGGAATAGGAAGCTTACAACTCATCCAACTAGAACACACATAATTAATCTCTGGCCAAACCCACCCAGCTCTCACTGTCCTCAAACACCGTTAGTAATAGGAAACTTACAACTCATCCATCTAGAACACACATAATTAATCTCTGGCCAAACCCACCCAGCTCCAACCATCCCTAATACTGTAACAACCACCTTCCCCTTCCCCTCTTCACTCCCTTATCTATCTCACGTCCCCCACTCCTTCTGTAAGCTCTGCGAGCAGTACTCTCTACCTCATACCATGTAATCTAATGTCACTAACACAATCTCTGTTACTACTCATTACACAATAGAGGCTACAGTACAAAACTCAGGGATTTCAGATGTTTGGTTGCATTACTCTGCTAATTCAATCATTAGACTGTTATTGAACTAATGAGAAAGTAGTTCCCCGAAAAATAATGGGCTTTTTCTTTTACATCTCTTTATATAATTTCTACTGGTTATATTGACCAGAAACTTTTTCTACCCTTCTCTAAACAGTGTTTGTGTTCCCAGAATGTAGAGAATAACAAATTATCATTACACCTCGTTAGCAGCATTGCATGTAAGAGAAAAAAGGTATTCGATCTCCACTTTGCAGGTCTGTGTTGTCTCCTGTTGATGACATCACTTATGGCGTGATATGCAAATGAGCTACTTTCAATAGGAAATGTGTAAGTTGCTCAGTGGAATTTAAAAAAATATAATTTTAGTTTAATATATGCATTTGTATGCAATTCTAACACAAATTTTAGATCAATTATTTTTATTCTCTACATTTCTTGTATAAGTAGAGTTTAGGTGACAGTGTCTTTTTAAAGAAAAACTATACATTATCATGTAACATACATATAAACATCTCCTCAAAGCTTGACGAAACCCAGGAGCCAGAGGCCCATAGACTCCTAAAAACACTGCTGCTGGCTCCCAAACTCTTTGATGATCTAAAAATAACAAGCCTGGCTCCTAAATTTGTTTTTTGTTTGACTTTTACAGTGTGCAAATAATTGTCTAAGATATTTGCAATTATCATGGGCTATTTATCAGCAGGTAAAGCATTTGTAAACATAAATTGAAATAATAAATAAAAAAAATATATATATATATTTAGCAGGTTGGGAATTCAGCTCTTTCAAAACATATTCAAAATCCAAACATCTTGTCGAAATACAGTAAATAAAGTAAATAATTTTAAGTATTAATTTGACCCCCCCAATCTGAAATTGTAGCTGTCTCAACTTTATATTTGATTTTTTTAAAAATAGGTATGGGGGGGGTATGAAAAATAAGTGCAAAACTATTTTTTATTTCTCTTACTTTTGCAATGTGTTATTCGTTTGACATTTGGCTGGTAAATACGTGCAAATTGCAAATAAATATATTTGTAAATATACTTGTTCCAACTTGTGGCAGGAGCAGATAAAACTGGCCGAAGGAATAAAAAAACTATATTCGCAAAATAATCATGCAAAAAAACAAAAAAACAAATACTCTCAATAGCAAAAATGTAAAATAAAAGCACTAAAAAAAAAAGAAAACAGATGGAAATCGGAAATGGCAAATGTTACAAATAATTCCAAATTGATCCACATTCATGTTTAACTGATTCTTTGTCTGGCTGGTTTAAAGCAGTGCTTCTCAAACTTGTCCTTAAGACCCCCCAACATGCCATGATGTAGGGATTATCCAGTTGTGTTTAAATAAGAATATGTAGAACACCTAGTATGGTTCCTTAATGGTCAGGGAACCACACCAGGGGTTATAGATATTTTTTTAAAACATCTGGCTAATTCCAGAAACCTGTCCTTAAGACCCCCCAACATGCCATGATGTAGGGATTACCCAGTTGTGTTTAAATAAGAATATGTAGAACACCTAGGATGGTTCCTTAATGGTCAGGGAACCACACCAGGGGTTATAGATATTCTTTTAAAACATCTGGCTAATTCCCAAAACCTGTCCTTAAGACCCCCAACATGCCATGATGTAGGGATTACCCAGTTGTGTTTAAATAAGAATATATAGAACACCTAGTATGGTTCCTTAATGGTCAGGAAACCACACCAGGGGTTATAGATATTATTTAAATATCTGTCTAATTCCCCAAACCTGTGGACTCTTGAGGACGAGTTTAAGAGGACTGGTTTTAAGGACAAGTAACCTTTTTTATTTTTTAATTGTAACCTTTGCTTCCTTAACGGGGAGCATCATGGTTGCCAGTCGGAGGATACATTTGTATGTACATTAGAAAGTACATGCCAGTTTATCCTCCTAATAGGCCCAGTCCTATATTAATTTGGGCTTCTGCCTTAGAATTTGTTTGTTTAAGGTATAAGTATCTTTTCTTCTTATTCCCGCAGCGATGGTATGTTTCCTGTTGAGTGCGCTAGGGGTGACTGCTGGCGCCCATCGCCTGTGGAGCCATCGATCATACAAGGCCAAGTTACCTCTACGGATATTTTTGGCGGTTTCGAATTCCATGGCTTTTCAGGTAAAAAAAAAAAAAAGATAAATAAACAAAAAAACTGATAAACATACTATTTTGTAATAATGTAGCATATTTAATAGTTGTTTTATAAAGCTGGTATCTGTGTGTGGTTAGAATAACCCTGCAGGTCTCCTTAATTAATATTTCAGCAGGTTTCTTCGTTGTACCTCTGAGAACATATATTGTTTCTACCAGTAATATATTGCTTTTCTCTAACGTTTTATGGGAGAGATATACAGTGAACCCTTTCAGTTCCCTGTAATGCATTCATAAACGAGTTTGTAGAATGTAATGTACTCAATGTTCTTCACCTGACCTACGGTTCTCCTGCTGCCCTCTTCCCGGTTTCGGCGGCAAGGTTTCTCCCCTGATCTGCCCCGTGTCTCTGGATGTCGGGGTCAGAGGTCAGGTAGTAGGGACAGTAGTGTATCTTCAGCAAGGCACTCGCCTAGGGCGGCACTTTGGCAGAGGGTGTTAAAGCACACTTCTGGTGTTTCAAACATATCCGCTCCCTCCCCCACTGTTCAGCAAGCTTTAGTTCCTTCCAATTAATCAGGGGGTATTTAGTGTGGGTGATGGGGGCATGTAATGGGGTTATTGGACATTTAATGTGTGTGCAATGGGGTTGAAGGCATGTAGTAGCTGTGCAACGTGGGTGGGGCAGTGCCCGAATTTTGTCCGCCTAGGGCAGCACAAGACCAAGATACACCACTGAGTAGGGAATCGAAAGCAGGTAATTCCTTCTGCCCAAGAGTAGCCCACTGGGAAGAGATCCAGGGGTAGCAGTGAGGGCCTGAGGCAGGTCCATAACAGTCCGATGGACAGATGCAATTAGATCAGGATAGCCTAACAGGGTACCAAAGTAGCTTAGCAATGTCCGAGGAAGGCCAAGAGTCATTTTACAAGAGCAGACAGGATCCATGGTCTAGGAAAGGCCGAGGGTTAGCAATAGAGAGGTCAAGCAAATGAAGCACAAACATAGATACTAGGAGTGCATAAGAAAAGAGGGCAACTTGCAGGTAGCTCAGATACTATACCAAGGTCAATATGGAGGCTGTCCCACCTACCATCATGACATCACAATCTCATGGACACTAAGCATGCTGGGAGACGTGGTGCGGTACCATAAACCAAAATGGCTTCTCCTTACACAAGCTGCACATCCCCTTAACAGTTGCAGTCAATGCCCACCTCCGCAAGCCAAACACAGTACCTAGCTTATGCAGAATTCCCTCTCGATCTTTGGGAAAAAAAAGCTTTTTAAATAGGCATACAATCAAGGGCAGGCCAAGTGTCCATCAAGAACATCCGTCTCCATGTCAGGGACAGCGATGCTCCTTAGAACATCATTAAATTGTCGGTCACAAAGGCCACATTACAGATACCAAAAATGAGGTCCCAAATTTCCAAACACCTTTCATTATGTCAGATCATCAGTGTTTGTAACTCTTAGCACAACAGCTGTAGTGTAAAGACTATGTCTACGTTGAAATGTGAGATGATAGAGTTGGCCGTCTGTATCCTCTTGTTCTAGAATGACATTTTTGAATGGGCTCGAGATCATCGCGCACATCACAAGTACTCCGAAACGGATGCCGACCCTCACAATGCAGTCCGCGGCTTCTTCTTCTCACACATTGGCTGGCTCCTCCTGAGGAAGCACCCAGATGTCATAGAAAAGGGGAAAAAGCTGGACCTGAGCGACCTGAAAAACGACAAAGTGGTCATGTTCCAGAGAAGGTGAGCCTTCAGATCACAAGTGGTGTGGTTTGGCACGAGGATAGGCAAAGTGTCCGTAATAGGGCACCAGTGTCCACGGCAAGGTCTGTGAACAATGGTGATGGTTATCCATGGTTTAGCAAGGTTACAAATAGAACTTAGTCAAAGAAATTGAAACAAAAAATACGTATTTGGTTACTGCGGTGAAAGTTGACTCGAAAGGGTGGATTTAGGTCTCCGCAGTCTTCAACCTTATTGTCGTAAATTCACCATAGCTGATATTCTGTACTTTATTTAAAATTAATTTAAAACAGTTTTCAGTACTCCTGTAGTTTTACATTGAAAATAATTTCACCGGGGGGGGGGCTTCAAAATTCACTGACGTCCAAAAAAAAAAGATCTTCGAGAGATAGACAGGACTGTTACTGTTACGACAGCAGTAGATGGCCCTATCTTTAGGGGTTTTTAGAAGATAGGAAGCCTTGAATGAAATATCTATCAGACAGATCAGATTATTTTTCTTTTTACTGTACACTCATCTAAATAAACGTTTACAATAAACTTTTGTGTATGTAATATCCTTCACCATATGAAATGTGTACATTGTTTCATTTCTAACCAGACACTACAAGAAGTCCATCCTACTGATGTGTTTTATTATGCCAACGGTGGTCCCTTGGTACTTCTGGGGTGAATCGTTGTCTGTTGCCTTCTACGTGCCATGCATTCTACGATACACGTTGGTCCTCAATGCAACATGGCTGGTTAACAGTGCGGCACATATGTTTGGAAACCGACCCTACGATAAAACCATCAATCCCCGGGAGAACCCCTTTGTCGCAATTGGAGCTATAGGTATGCTTTTTCTACATGTAGATAACCAAATCCCCTTTTGAAGTGCCTTTTCTATGATTTACCTTGGCTGATCTATTCAAGTTTTACGGCAGCAGTGTCTACATGGAGAGTTTCATTTAAAAGAGCCGACAGCAGCACTGTGTGGATATCGAAACATTTAAAGGTCACTGGGAGATCAGGAAATTCTCTAAGCAAGTAATGATTTGTTAAATGATTATGAATAGCTGCTGAAATAAACAAATAAAAAAATGAGTAACTCCTGAAGGGTTAACAATAGAACCAGAACTTCAAAAATCATTTAATTCATCTTAATGTGGATATTTATAAAGGGGGGGGGGGTGTCAAGTAAAAGGACATTTGGAAGCAGACTTGAACGCCTTTTCATCAGCCAGAACATGGGTCACAGGGGAATAATATTTGTCACTGTAAAACCTTTTGCCTCTTAGGTTATTGTCCCAACCCTGTTTTCCATCACATATACAGCTCTTACTTAAAAATCACGCTACTCTATTTACTAAGCAGTGAAGTGCAAAGAATTGACAAGGGAACTGTCAAAATCAGGCATTTATAGCCGAGTTAGAAAGATGAGTAACTTGGTGATTTCTTTTTGTCAGTCACCTAATTTTTTTTTTTACATTTTTGTCGCTTCACCACTGTTTAGAGAATAGTATGTAACTTGTAACTGAGAGTGTGGAATTTTTAATTCTGTAGCCTATACCTTTAATGAGGTAGCAGACCTGAAATGGGAGCTATATCGGTGACAGCCGTCGTTAGAGCGGGATTAGCAGGTATATCCAATGTTGTCGGAGGCAGGGCAAATAAATAATTTGTTTTTCTTTTCCTTCCTCCAGGGAAATACCCCCAAGGGAGCTCAGATTTAAGCAGTGCTATGTTTTTTGTTTTTTTTTGTTACGTTGCATGACTGTCGACTGAGACAAAGCAAGTCAAACATTAAATTGGCAGTTACATCCTGGCTTATTTTTTGTAGGCTATGCAAGTTTGTAATAATACATCTTTCCACTACAAAAAAAATTGCAGTTCTCCTGTAGAATTACGTGGAAAATAATTTCACCGGGGATTTTAAATTCAGCGATATTAGCACAGGAAGTGGGCTGTCTCACTGTGCAGCAGTTTCCATGCTCCCCTTCTGAGAAAATGCTGTCATTGGTCATTACCGTGTAGTTAAAGGGACTCTCTCAACCCAAAGACTGATTCTACTTTGTAGGATGTAGAAGATAAATAAGGAACTAATAATAATCATAATTGCCCATTAAAAATGTGAAATAGCAACTCTTTAAGGAGATGGGACATGTTCAGAACAAGACTGATTATACAGATCTGTTTATATTTCCTTAGTTTACATGATGCATAACTAAATATTTATTCAGATGCTGTCCCTTTAAAAAAAAAAAAAACCTGTTCCCAGTGATCTCCGTTGCATCCTACACAGGCAAACATACTTTGAGTTCTACAACATATAACAAATTCTTCTTGCTTTGTACAAGTATCTGTTCCTTTGGCACACACTGCTGGATATTCGATTTGCTCTCTGCCCTTATTGACCAAAGCCAAACATTGTCTGGGCAAACACTGTCTATAATTATCTAGCTTAAACAAACCAATTCTCACAAAAATAAATATTCCACAATTCTAGCATTTTTTTTTTATTTTTTTTTTTTCCTTTTCATCAGGCCCTGTAAATAAATCAAATGCTTCTTCTGCCCCAAACGTCATCTAATATTTCTACGCCAAGGCATAATAGGGGCTAACAAACCGACCCTGTCGCTAAACTATGATTACAACGACATCCAAGCACACTTTTTGGCTTCCCTCGCATGATGGGAGTCGTAGTCCATCAGAGATAACTGTTTTCTAAAAACGAAGGCCCCCTTTTGAGATGAACTAAATGCTTTTTTCTGTTTCCTTTCTCCGACTTGCCAGCGCTAATTTTTTTTATTAAACTTTTTTCTTCTACCTAGAAGGTTTCATTTGACAATCCAAACAGCAGTGCTGTGTGAAGAGAGGGGCTATGCACTAAAAAGTGAGATGAATCCATCTCCTCTCAACTCACCTTTTCGTGAATAGCCTCGCTCTCTCAATGACCACCAGAATTTTTTTTCTAACCTATTTTTGAGCACATATATGTGTAGGACTTTGTATAGCCAATATTGCCGAGGGTCCAACACTTTTTTTTTTTACCATTTACAGAACTTATCTTGTGGGCTTAGAAGGTTTGGTCTCCTGTGTTTGGTTGTTGTTTTATATCCTCACTCTTCATAATAAGTAATGGTAAATCACAGTGACTGACCAGTGGACCATGTCAGACCTGTTTCCTCGTATTGACTTGCTTGTTTTGGGGTGAGGCTAACATTGAGTCGAGTTGAGTCGAGTCAAGCTCCCTGGGTGTGTTTGCCTGGCTATCTGTACCCGCATGACTTGCTGGGAGTAATCTCTAGCGTTAGAATGTCGATTCAATAAGCTTAGACAAGCCCTTATACTAACAGTCAGTGACATTTACAATATTGGTTACTATGTAGTAAGAAAAAAACATCAGTACTGTAAACAAACCTCTTCTCTATTTGTAATCCAATTCCAATTATATTTGGTCTAAAAATCAGCAAAAAGGGGATAACCAAATATTTTTAAAGCACATTTTAAAAATACCCTGTTTACAGGTAAGATACAAATAAAAGGGCATAAGGGGTTATATGTAAAGAGCAAATACTCACGGACAGCGGTATTTTCCCAGTATCCTTCTAGGCCATTCCGTCCCTGGATATAGCTTTATGAGAGTTATGTTTGAGCAAAATGAAAACTTAGAAACATAAAATGTGTTGGCAGATGAATAGAGATATATAAGTATCAAGAAACTGAACTTCTTGGGGTGCTTAACAAGTGGTGAGACTAATTTCTTCCCTCTTGGTTCTTGGGGGGGCTTTTCCAGTGGTGCTGTAAGTCTTTACCTCTTCCAACTAGAGACCAACTCCTGTCCATGTAGCTGCAAGCTGCCACATGGTGTAGCGATATCATACCTCACGCACTGGTCTGATTAGTCCTGAGTACGATGTGAGAACGAGCGGGCCAATCGGAGCAGAGACCTGAACCTCTGATGCATGTGAGGGTATCAGTCTACCCTCGTTACTATTCAGTTTTGAACAATAAAATGCTAATCTGTGGTGAATAGACCACATCTTCTCTGCCTTAAAACGAGAAAAGCAGTTCGAGAAATAGTCGTAAGCCGGCCGCCAACATTCTAGAATTCACGTTTTTCTTCTCTTCGTTTCAGGCGAAGGTTTCCACAATTACCACCACACCTTCCCTTATGACTACTCTTCCAGCGAGTTTGGCGTTCGTTACAACCTGACCACCTGCTTCATTGACCTCATGTGCATGTTGGGTTTGGCTAATGACTGCAAGAGGGTATCCAAAGAAACCATCCAGGCTCGGAGAATGCGCACTGGTGATGGAAGTCACAGAAGTGGCTGAAAATGGGAAGAAGAAAAAAAAAAAAACACCACGAAACAAGAACAACAACAACAACAAAATTGAAATTTGCTAATATATTTAACAAATTCAACAACAAGGCTAGTGGGAGGATAATATGATTACTTTGATATAATCCAGCTCAGTGTTATTTTAATTGTGTGTTTAAAGTAATTATAACAAGGGTTTAACATATGGTTTCTTGCTTCTTCACCTTCCATTTGCCTTCCTATTTATCATCTACTTCTGAAATGTTTTTTTTTTTTTTTTCTCTTTTTTTTTGTTGGCACCCTCTGTTCTTCTCCTATTGTTAAGAGTATTTCTATTGTTCTTGTTTTGCAGTTGCCTTTTTTTTTTCTTCATCCCACCATTCATTTGCCACTAGCAGTTGACGCATAAGTTCTTGGTGTCAAGTCACCAAGGCCTCAACCTGCTGTAAATTTAGTTTTAAAGGGACAGTAATGTCTAAATAAAAATGGCTCATACATTAAAGACACCAAGTTTTGAATAGGCTTATAAAAAAAGACCCTATCTTCCCAGGGCAATAGAAATAGTCAAGTTTATGTAAGATGCCCCTCTATGTGCTCACATAAACAAGATCTGTTTATGTTTAAACATTACTGTCTATTAATCACTGACCAAAAGAACAACTTTCTCCTTTAATACTTTCATTGACTGCTCTCAGGCTCTCTACAAAAAGAATGAATTTAACCAATAAGCGGAATAACTTTTCAAGTGCCATTTTTAAACAGTTTGTACATAGGGAAAACAAGAGTTTTTTGTATCTTATTTGATCTTACTCTGCCTTGTAAAAAAAGAGAAAAGGCTGGGTGCAATTTCCTCGTCAGCTTGCAAACCCCCAAGCTTTTGATTTTGCTACCACCATTGGTTCGGTGTTCGCATTGGCAGGCGGCCATTTTGAATTAACGCTTTTCAGACATAAACACGGCTGAGGACAGTATAGATGGTTGAGAACGTGTCTTTTTTTTTTATTTCCTCTTCCGTCGACATGTTCGTTACAACTTTCAGGATGCTAAATACTATAGATAGGATAGAGAATGAACTCACTATACAGGGTTTTTCCTTTAATATCTTAATCCCCCAGAGCATAGACCCGAAAATAATATTGTGTAGTAGATGAGGACTACTAGAAGAGGTAGAAGAAAGAAACAAAATGTGTTGAAATAATGCATGTGTGATGACTGCGTGAATCTTTTTTTGGAGTCGCCAATTTAAATTTTTCGCGAGTTCTGCCCTTGGTCCTTCCCAAGAGGAACTGAGAGCGGAATGTTCGTTAGATTGATTTGGGTTGAGCTGTGTCTTATATATATATTTTTTTTTTAGTAGGAATGAATGACTACGGATGCTTGAAGATGACCTGTTTGCAGGCAAAGTCGGTATCACTGTTTAACATGTTACCCTGGTTTGCAAACACCATTTAGCACTTTGACTGCCAAAGAATCGAGCAATGGAGATGTGTGCTCTATTCTATGGCACTAAAATATGATCCACAGGATAAATGAGAAAATTTTCTCCTAAACCAAAATACCAAAAACGGTATGTAACGCACTTAAATGCACCGAAAAATTAAAAAAAAAAAAAAAATGTTATCCTCCTTTTTGGTTTTCCCCAAAATTGTTTACAATTGTCTTAATATTTCTAGCTAGAACGGATTGGTGCATCTTAAATCAAGTGCCTGGGATTTGCTTTCTAATTTATGTAATCTGATTTGACAATGTTGGAATGTTTTGCCCCAGAAAAAAGTTCAATTAAATAGACTAAATCGCCTAGCCATTCTTTGTAACCGAGAATGTAAGGAATCAAAAATGATCTAGACAATGTGCTAATTCATGCATTTCTACTTCTTTTTTTTTTTTTTTTTGTCAATTTGTCATTTCTGCTTACTTAGTAAGAACAATGCTTATTTGACTCTTTAAATCCATGTGTAAAGTTTATATTACAGCAAATGTCCAAGCTGCATAGTAACCACGATCGTTACGTGAGACACAAACGTCTTACAAAAAAAAAACGGCTCCATGTCCTACCCCAGGATTACCCATTGCAAACTGAGCTTAAAAACGTACCTATTGGGTGTAAAAGATGAGATTTCTTGTAAATGGTTGGACCCTACATGGTGAATGTGGTACAAGTGTTGTAAAAATGACTTAGAAGTAGATCTCCACTTGGCAAGGAATGATGTTGCGTCACAATTCTGAAGAACACCTTCGTCCTACTCAATGGAACTTAAGATCTTCTCTGGTACAGGAATGTTGTCTCACTTTGTAATAAACCAAGAGTATAAATCTGGCTGTGCAGATATTTCTGTTCTTGAAGAGTTGTTACCATCCGAAATATGAGACCAGAATTGAAAGCTCTTAGTGTTTTCTACATTGAGGACCAGAGAGCTATGCATTCCATTTGTTCAAAATGTTTTGCTTACTTCTCTGGTTAGAAGAGTAAGGCTGTTTAGTCATTCCCTTCGCCAGTTACTCAGATTTCATCCTGTACGTTTTGTAGATAGTTTTTTTTTTTTGGGGGGGGGGGGAGATTTTGTCGACAGACTCCTGTGGGCACGTCTTGAGGTCTTCGTTCCTTATTGTCAAACACTAGCCCCCACCTTCCGTGCTAAAATTTCAGTTAATGTATTTACGAGCTTGCTGGACTTCTCCATTCCACGAGTTTCAATTTAGAAAACGTTGGGTGAAAATTCAAAAACTTTGTAGTGTGAAACCAGCGGCATGAACGCTTTTGATTGCATATACTGTGTACTAGACCGCTAGATTAGACGGAATGAGCACATTGTTGGCTATTAACTTGGCCAGACAATTTAGATATTTTAGGCACAATGTTTTTTTTAACCAGATTGTGCAATACTTCCCATATGGGCCTGAATATAATGGCCACTCTTTTCCAACCTATAAAACTAACTGGCAGACTATGACCCCAATATCACAAAACATGCCATAAATTGGATATATTGTACTTTCCATTGCATGTGAACTTCAAGATGCCGTTTTTAATCAAGAGTGGTCTATGATCGGTCCAGTGTGGGAGGTATACAAAACATTTGAACATAAGCACTTAAACATAAAGCACTTATAGAATTCTAATTAATATAGAAAATCCATTATTCCATAACCTAAACCTAGAAAGGTATAGCGTGGTCCCCTGACCGAGGAAGTTATGGATAGTTAAACCATTAAGAGATGAGTAAAGACCATCCTGAGCTATGTCTGATTAAATGGCATGGAACTGGAGTTGCTGTCTCTATGGTCAATTATGTAGCATTGATTATCGCGTGATAGTTTGACATGGAGTGTATTTGTATTGCTCTTACGTGTGGATGATTTTGTGATTGTGGCACTGTGATTTTAAGTCTTTGATTATTCTAATGAGATAGGTTCACTCTCAAGGGACCTTAATTTGAGTCCCCGTTGGCCACAAATAGGCCCATCGGTTTTGTTCATGTCCCTTTTTAGAGCCATTGGCAGAAAGGGGGTTAAATGTGTCTGTGGATGTTGGCAAGAGTGGATTAACCCCTTAAGGGCAAGAGTCTTTAAAACAAATCTAATGGAAACATATGGTTTTCTTTTTTGTTAATTGGCCATGCTTCTAGTTTTCATTGTAGACATCTTGTGCCCTTAAGGGGTCAAGTTGGTGTCGAGAAGGGTATAGATAATAAGGCTGGGGGAATTAAGGGTGGTACGTATTGATTAGCTTGATGTTTAAGGGTATGTTTTGCCTGATGTATGCTTCCAGTGTAGTGATATTTTTAGTTATGTTCAATAGAAAGACTGCATCACCGGAAGACATTTTTAAATGCTTAAATGAAAGAATACACATACAAAGTAACTTATTGAGACATCTTTCCTTGGATTGCACTATCAGGGGGCGGACATGTTGTTTAGAATGTTGGTCAGCTGATCCAAGATGGCGGAAGACCTCACTCAAGATGCTAAACAAAGTGTCCACCTCTTGGTAGCCGTACTGAGCGAAGACGGCTCAAGAAGATGCTTTATATGTCAACACGTGATGCAATCTTTCAATTAATCATAACTTAATGGTTTGCTGACTGACAGCAATCCTTTTAAGATATACACTATTGTTGTTGTGGACTATGTTTTTTTTTTTTACGATCTTCAACATAGACTGAAGGAGCCGCTAAATACAGCTATCAAAAACGTCGGACAGCAAAAGATAAAATTGATTATGCAAGTTGATCTATGAACCCTATATTCTAGCCCTGTCTGGCTTACCCCTGCTTCATGAAGTATTGTGTTGCAATCTTTTTTTTTTTTTTTTTTTTTTAATGAATTTCAAATCCATATTTTGCTCAAAGATAAATCATATTTGAAAAACAGGTTTCTCTTGTGTAAAAGATCATTTTGGAACATCCTCTATAGACGTGTCGAAATTTTGAGCATGTGGCAAACAGTACCCTTCTGCAACCTTCCCAATCTGATGTACCTCACAGCAAGGTGCGCAGGCATATTACTTCCCCCTGTGTGGAGAAACTCCATATCTTGCATGGGTCTCTGCACACCAATGGAACCAGTATGTACATGTTTGTGAGTGTTATAAAATGTCCCTTTATGTAAGAGAAACTTCAGTTTCACTTATAATCTCCCTCGTTGCTTGAGAAACCCAATAGTTTGCACAAAATAGACTTTGCAATGTTTTGCCACACAGCACAGAGCTAGATTCTAGTCCAGTCACCATGGAAAACAATGAGATATTCCTGTTTCGCCCACTTTTAGCACTTTGTCCCAGAGTTTTATAAATAACTGCTATTTTTGGTTAATTGATCTATTCTGGTAAAGGACAGGAATTACTGCAGGAAAGATTTGGATCATTTGCAGAGTTTGAATGTTGCGGAGCTGGTTATAACGAAAGACTGAGGACACGGAGCTAAGCCTGTGCAGTGATTTGAACCTTAATCTTTGTATCATGCAGAATATTGGCTCATGTTTTAGCACACCCTGGTGCTTTTGTTTGATTTGCTCAGGCTTTTTTGGCTTCGAAGATCAATTAAACCCCTTCGGGGCAGGTGAGGTTTTTGGGGACAGGCTAGATACCGTGTTTTTCTCGTTGTTTTGTAATTCTTTATTCACAACTATACACGTGTCGTTTGCTAGTAAATGAGAGGCCGCACTTGAGAGGCATGTCTATATTACTCCAACGATAAGTTTCATAACGTTTAAACTCTGTCCATCTTGTTTTGCGCTCCCTCTCACAAGCCAGACTTTAAAAACAAGATAAGTTCAAACGTGAGGCCAAGTTTTTAAAGAAGAGCAGTCACCTTGGAAACCAGTGGAATGTTCCTGTCCCGATTGGTCCACGTTGAGTCATTTGGGGCAATTTTCCAACGGAGGCCTAGAAGCAAGTGTAGAGAAATCACAGCGCCAATTGTAGCTGTTTTCTGTATATTTCTAACAATTGTTGCGCCCCTTGGAGCGGCAAAGATTTTCAGTTAAAATTTAAGTTGCGTCTATGTGTCCTCTATATGTATCATTGGCTTGCTTTGGCACGTACTGTGTCGGAGCATTCCGAAAGTTTGGGTTAGACGTAGGTTGCGATAGAGTTATACATTGGCACCTTTAGATATCTCCCCCGTTGTGCCCAAATGACTTGTCCAACCGCCCTATCCAGTATCTATTTCTCTTGTATTGTTTTTCATTTTCTTTGGATAAGAGATTGTAGAATGTTTTTTGATCTGTATGTCTCTACTCTTTTCAAAATTAAAAAAAATAAATTAAAAAAACACACAAAATGTAAGGGTTGGGTGTTAAATTTCCTCTAAAACAATTCTAAAGGAGTTTACAAATTCCACCAGTGCAGGTAACCTTTACTAACATGTAAAAAATGTTACTGGAGAAAAATATCTCGGACTTATCGTAGCTCTACATCCAAATGTGGCCCTCCTAGCTACTGATGAACTACAGCTCCCGTAATTCTCTGGGAGATGGAAAATGATGGGACCTAAGTTCCGAGGATTGAAAAGAAATCTTCCTACCCGTAGTAAATAGTTTAGTGTGTACCTGTTTGCAAAACATTTGCATAGCTCTGCTAGTAAATTATAATATTATGGGTGATATTGGTAACATTGAAGAAAAAGTCAATTAAAAGATACATTGTTTTTTTTTTTGTTTTTTTTTTAAAAACAAGGCATATCAGTGCCTTTTAGCCTTTTTTTCCTGCTGGAGAGACTTGCGATACAGCAGAAAACAGGTTACATTTTGTAATTGGATATGTTCAGAAGTTGATTTTAGTCCGTGCACAGCTAGAGCAAAGAGAACTCTGTCATTATTTTGGTTATGGATCTGTTCTATGGGTAAAAATAAAACCAAAAAACTAATTTCTAGTGTGGGATTGTGTCTGTTGATAGAGTATACTAATGCTTTACTTAGGAGCACATCTATTCATTATGTAGATGCAAATGGGAACATATTCTAAATCTTTGTAATAATGTTTAATGCAACGTGACTTTTTTCCGATTTGGTGCTTGACTGTTCTCTTAATATGTTTAATTGCATGCTTAGATAAACATATTTAATAATTAAAGGTGTTTCTGCTTTCCTCTTCTAGATCCATTTGTTATATTAAAGGATAAGTGTCGGGAAACAATTAAGCTATGGTAAAAGATTGCATCAAGTGTAGGATTTTGAAATAATACAAATTTAATGAAAGAATACCAAAAAACGAGGCAACCCTCTTTGCTTGCATAGCTCTGTCAGGGAGCAGACATATTTAGAATCAAATGTAACTTCCCCCGACTTGAACATTCTAAACAACATGTCCGCCCCGTGATAGAGCTATGCAAGTAAACAATGTATTTTATCTGTAATCTTTCATTAAAGCATTTCTATTAAAAAAGCTTAAGTTCTGTTTTATGGAAAGATTGTTCAGTGGAGCTATTTTAGATAGAAATGCTTTAATAAAAGAATACAAATAAAGTGTCTTATTGAGCCTGCTTGACTTATAAAGCCCTATCAGGGGGTGGACATCTTGGGTCAGATAGGTCAGATTTTCCTTTGTCTGACCAAGATTCTAAACAACATGTCTGCCCCCTCTTTCGTGAATGCATTTCTGTTTAAAATGCCTACCCTTTCAGTTTAACATAATTCCATTTTTTTTTTTGTCGACAGTTGTCCTTCGAAACATCTACACTTGATGCTGTTTTTCAAACTTAAACTTAATTTTTTGCTGACAGTCATCCGTAGAAAAGCTATTTGTTGGGAAAGAAATAATTGAAGATAAAAACTGAAAGGGGGGGGAGTCGTATTGCTTTTTGAAACAATCTCTACGTCATATGTTCTGTTTCCCTAGTATAGCTAGCTTACTAGGTGATATAACGTGCTTGCTTCACTCTAGAAGAATCGGACTCGGTCTACTTTATTTGTGACTTCCATTGATTTACTGTGTAGATTTCTAAACTCACTAGGGCAGGGGTGGGCAACTTGATCCCCCCCCCATCTCCCACAATGCTCTTTCAGCTACGAAGCTGGCAGAGAAGTATGGGAAACGCAGTCCCCCAACAACTGGAGGGCCGCAACCTCTGCTTTCATTATCAAGCAAGTTTTTGAGTGCACAAACTTTCTAGGGATCAAATGCGAAATTTATATTATTGAATGCAATGCCTCTTTAATGTGTATCGGGGGAGGGGGGTGTTCAAGCTAATTTATCAGATTTGACATAACATCCATTTCACAACTGAAATTATAAAGTCCAAAGTTATAAATCTGCTGTGCGTTCAAATAAACAATAAAGGAATCTTATTATATCATGAAAACAAAAAGTTTGTATTTGAAACTACTAAGTGCATGCTGGTAGCTTGTGACTCAATGAATATTAAAGTTCCAGATTTCTTCTGCTAATATGTTTTTTTTTTTGCTTTGTGTGGAATCGTTGCATGTAAAGACACAGTTTGTCCCTTTTCATCCTCTCCCTCGTCCTTCCAGAGGGATATCCCTTGCTCGATAAAATGCACGGATCATCCTCCGACACATTTAATCCTAATCAAACGAGGTATTCTGAACTGTCAGTCCGGTATTAGGGAAAGTGATAGGAATCGGGAAAACAATTTGGAGAAATCAACAACCAACTGTGATCTTTACCAAGGGGGGGGGGGGAACAAAATAGGTTAAAGAAATTCCAAATCCATGTCATTTCCTATTTTATATACACTTTTTTTTTTTTTGTATAGTTGTACCAAATTCTAATTGCATAGGCTCAGTGGTGGAACAATGGCTCTGGTGCAGAAACACCTTAGAGCATTTTGTCTGTTGAAATAAATAGAAAAGCACTTAGTGAGCCATCTAGGCTTCCGTCGCTCTCTCAGGGGGCGGCCATATTGTTTAGAATCTTGAGTCAGATGGGTTGGACCTTCCGTCATCTGACCCAAGACGTCTGCCCCTGACTGAGCTATACACGAAAAGAGGTCTCAGTATAGTCCTTCGTTTATATTCTTTCATTAAAACATTTCTATGTAAGACGCCTACACTTGATGACATCTCCAACAGAACTTCATTTGTCTGCCGACAGTTGTTCTTTAATATGCCTCATAATAATTCATAGGTGTACATATAACATAGCCTGGTTGTCGTATACCTAACCCAGCCTTACTTATAACTCGTACAGCTTCTCACATTATCTTGGAGGGTTTCGTGTCCAGGGCATGGATTGAGAAATGACAGAGTTCTCTCTAGTTTTTTTAAAAAATGGAGGCAATTTGAAAACCATCAGCTAAGAGGTAGCATCTATTTTTTTTTTTGTAAAGTTTGTAAATGTTTAAGTTAAACGTGTACCTTTTTGAATTTGTGAATTGTGTTAAAAAAAAACCCCAAACAGGTTTTCATTTGCATTACTGTATTCATGTTACGTGTTCTGAAATAAATTTTGAAAAGAATTCAGCTTATTGTAATGTTTTGGATACGTTCAATCATTTCCGAAGACACCATCATTTGGGATTATGTTACCAATGGACACGAGACGTTAGGAGTGGGCCACGGGAGAATAACTGGCCAATGAAATGCTAACATTGGACTGCAGATGTCTGGGAAGTAAAAAGTATCCCATAATGCTCCCTAAGGGTGATGACCAGAGATAGTATACGACAAGAACTTACGACGTAAGAAGGTTCCATAGAACATCATCAAGTTGTCCACCATGAACAATGTAGCTTATGGGATATGTAGTGGCCAAGTATCAACAGATTATCTCAATGGATTCCTCCTGTAAACTGCTCTAAAAGTAAAAAAACATGGTTGTGTTTCTGGCAACTAGACCTAGGGCAGACTGGAAGGGGGTGGCAGCAGATTTATGGGAGCGACCACACAGCTAATGATACCATTATTGGTGGTATATCCTCCCTCATTGCCTTGCAATGCCTGCACAGACATCCGGGCTGCCCCCACTAGGTCAATGTGGTCCAGTGGAAAGGAATGTGGGGGCCATCTGGCTCTGTGAAAAGGGATATGGGGGCAATATGGCACCTATAAGATATGTGGGTGCAATCTGGCCTAGTGGAAAGGTTATGTTAGGAAAGGATGTTACAAACGAGGATTCAGGGGTGCATGAGTTTAATCAGGCCACGGGCCACATAAAAAACTAAACACACAACTAAGCAAATCTAAATATAAAATAGCTAATTTACTTTGTATCCCTGCTAAATTCAAGAAAATATTTAGGGCTACAAGTATATCCAAGAAGCTTTTTAAATTCCTGACCCGTTAGATCCAAAAGTCTATTCCACTGATAACATTAGTATATAAAAGCAACTTTGTTTTAAAAAAAATTTCAAGTAATGGGTGTGAATTTTAAGGAAAGTGGGTGGATCTGTGGATGGAGAAAGGGTGGCACTACTGTTACATCACACCGGCTTTCCATAATTATATGATTCAGATTTCAAATCCTGATTCTAGCATCCAAAACTTTGCTGATTCTACTCCGGCTGACGTTTTCTGTCATCAAATATTTTTCTACAAGAACCACTCTTAGCATGTGCTCTCTTAGTCAGTGGGCTTTTGTCTGTGGCCCACCATTAAAGTTGGTCTCAAATCCAAGTTCAGCTATTTATTTATTTTTTTAACAATGATGTATTAAGTTTTTCTTCCTTTTTTTTCATAAATATACAAAAACATCTACAACGGTCAATATACTTAAAACACATAGCGTACAAAAAAGAAAAAGCGTTACAATGCAGAGACGCAAATAAAAACATACAGCTTCAACTCTATTCATTCTGTAGTCTTATTGTTAATACACAGATAGTCGTAGTCTCTCTCGTCTTTTCTTTTATATTTTTTTTTATTTTTTTTTACACTTTTGCTTGTAATAGTTCACCCCCTTCTCTGGAGTAAACCCGACGTGTATCTTTGTAGAACTGAGGCATTGTTTCGATCTCAGTTTTCCAGGCAGATGTTGAAGGCGCGCTGATTAAATCAACGGGTAAAAACAATTTGGCGAGTGAAATCCATTTTGATTAAACTGAATTATCATTTGCATTCACCGCGAGTCTGCAGCGGATTTCTAGGAGAAACCGCTGAGTAAATCCATCTGCCTTGGGTGTTTGCAGTTCTATTAACCAATTTGGATTTGTTTGTCCGACGAAAGGTGAACCGTCTATCAAACTTTCGAAATAGACATGGAGGAAAGATAAAGTAAAATATGTTTGTCTATATGCCAAGAGAAAAAAAAAATGCTGAGCAAGTAAGTTTTATTTTTGTTTTTTTTTAATATGCAGATTGTACTCCAGCAATTTATCCATCAGTTCAGTTCTATTCTGGAAAGAGAAGAGTGATATCAAAATAATTTTTGCTATTTTGCTAAGACAGCAAATACCTTGCCTATAGTCTCCTTGTTTTTAAATACAGAAGAGTAAACAAAATAGATTACTACCAAAGGTACTCCATCACCAAAACATTGCTTGTACCGTGGCTGGAAATGCAAATTAGCTACGTTCAATGGTATATGTGTAATTTGCAACAGGAGACCCCACAGGTTCATTTTAAACACATCCCCCCCCCCCCTTAATTTAGGCAATTTTGCTTACACCTTGTGGAGATCGTTTGGGATCTTTTTAATCCTATACATTCACTTTATGAAAATTATTAAGGTGATGAGAGCCTTTAACAGTATTTGGACCCCAGTACATTTTAACCAGACATTTTGTCAGCCCTTCTCAAGGGTGAAGGTCTGGACAGTGAAGGACTATTGTCATGTGTTTGAGGCCTACAGTAAAAGCCGCAATATGGTGCCTATCTGACCTTACTGCCAGAGCCTCATCTGAGGAGGTTGGCTGTCGGGGGAGGTCTGGCGCCTGTTGGACTGGGGGCAAAGAAATTCAGCTTCCCTTGGTGCCATTTCATGAGCCCACGCGATATCATCAGAGGTAGACGCAGGCAAGACCGATGTTCAGACAGATTAGATACAGAGGCGGACAAGACAATTGTATAGAGAGATTGAAAGTGTTACCAACTGGGACATTTAAAAGTGAAAAGTGGTACAGCCCCAGCCCACTGAAAGACATTAGAAAGCAACCCTGGGGGGCAATCGCCCTTCTGCCCCCCTTACCAACCCTCCCCTGATATTGGCTACCTAGCCTACAAACTTCTGTCTGGCTGCATTTAGAAGTGAAAAATGGGGTGGTACCTGCCCAGTGCGGAGATTGGCCCCCTGACCCACTTTCCACGCCTCCCCTGCCTATGTGTTGGCCATCCAAGACAAGAATGATACAGACTGCTGGCATTTATTCAGACTGCCAAACATGTATATAGATGTGCAAGATTAACATGAAATGTGACACATGGTACTTGGCCAAGTTTTAGATATTTTGTAAATATGCCTTGGAAGCGTCAGTGTGCCATTATGTTCCAATCCTAACAAAATAATATGCCCCCCCCCCCCCCCCCAAAAAAAAAGATCTATAAAGGAATATAGGAATATAGGAAGGCGTCAGTACAAAAATAGAAAAACGTTAATTCAATAGGTAAATTGGACTGTGTTGGGCCCAGACTCAACCCACAGGCCTAAAACATCACACAGGGTCAGTCAGTTTAAGTGTGTCAGTCTTGGTAATATATTAATCTGCTAAAGTTAGCATATAGCGGGTGATATATAAAAATGTATATAACAAAGTGCAATCACTGTTAACTTTTTCTTTCACTTGCTGACACTTTACAGTGCAGGTATGTTTATAGATGACGCTCCTAGAGTTATATGTGTGTTTCAGCACATGAGGCATTAGAGGTTCATTGCATTATATATGGTAACAATGAAAAATACAGATTCTAATTTTTAAAATGGTATTGTTGAGTTCTTTATAACGTAAGTAGATGGTCTAGACAGCCGCTGTGGCAAGGCTGTTAAGGGTCCTGGGTGCAATGTCTGACCCGAACACCCTTCTACCCTACCCCCTCACTTGGCCAACATTTTTCTCCCATTCTAGCTCATTACACAACAAAATGGCTGACTATGGCTGCGATACTGGACAGAGTGTCTGTCATGGACTCCCTTCCCACCCCTTTACCCCACCCCTTTTCTACAATGGAAGAAAAATATTGGCCTTGTGGGCGCTCAGAAGCACCCTGGTCCTTCAACGATCTTGGATGGGGCTTGATCAAGCTCACCCCCCAAATTATAACTAGAGTCTCCCTATGTCTATTCTGAACTGCCCATTTTGTGACCCAGCCCTTCCCACAAGCCAATGGCATCAGGAGGAGACACATTTAAAACACATATGTCTTTTACTTTAAGCTAGGGCTGTCCAACTGTGGTCTTACCACAAAGCATTATGGGAGAGGGCAGCCATCAGCAGCTAGAGGGCCACAGTTTGACACCCCTTCCCTAAGCATTAATTTCCATACTCAATGTATTTGCCTCCTAACACTTTTTTTAAAAATAATTTTCTATTCCCCAGCTTTGCAATACAAATAATACTTAGGTGACCTTTCATACATAGTATAAGAGGTAATCCCTTCCCCCTACTCTGCTGTGTTAATTCCCTGGGGAACTTAATTAAAGTCATTCCAGAGCTTCCAATGTACCCACTTTAATTACTTATCAAGTACAGCATGTGAAACTAGACATTGTTAGAACTACAAAAGGAAACATTTGGTCATTTTTTGGTATTAAATGTGCTGTGTAAATAACACTACAACCGATCATTGTATTTAAGGCATTTAAAGTAAATGTCAAAATGTTATCTTCTGCCCAAATCTTGCTTAGATATACTTTCAGCCCCCGATTGCCTGGCATAGCTTGTGTATCTGCTAATCTAGCACTTATTTCACTTAATGAAGTGAGTAACCATCCAGTAGTATTGCTGTGGTTGGTGCTTTTATATCTGGGTAGGATTCACATGAAATATTATTCTATTACTTGTTTTTTTGAGATGAGATCCTTTAAATATTTGTTGCTTAAGACCCCTAAAAATCCAAAAGCCCTTCAGCACAGTGATATCTTCTTTCAGAATAAGTGACCTCTACATCATATTCAGTTTGATCAGTGGTGGAATCTCACCATGTTCGTCCCTGCACAGTGTATAGCTAAATTGGGGAGATTAAATGTTTATCTCACTTCAACCCACCTTTTAGTGAATAGATCCCATCAGGGCCGGACTGGGAGAAAAATTCGGCCCGGGCATTTTTTGATCACAGCGGCCCACTAAGAAGAGGGCGGGGCAGAGGGGGTGTGTTTTGTCATCACCAATGACAAACACGCTCCCTCTCAAAGTGAGCATATTGGTTCAATGCTCTTCCAGGGCAGACCATGCGCAGAGCTCTGCTGAAGAGCTCTAGCATGAGAAAAAAGCCCTGTATGTGTTCTGCACAGTGCAAGCAAATGTAATAACATGCTTGCACTGTGTTATCTTGCAACTTGTCTCTGGTGTCTCTATAAATGGATACCAGGAGACAAAAATGCCAGGAAAGAGTATTGAGCATGTGTTTGGAGCCTGCTTGTGGGATTGCGTGTGTGTAGAGTGAGCTGATTGTGGTGTGGTATTGTGTAATAAGGTCGGTTTTAGTTGTGTTGTGTTTGTGGTGTAATGTGATGCATATGTGGCTAGGGGCTGTAGAGAATGTGTGTATAGGGGATATAGCAAGTGTGTGAATACAGGCTATAGTGTGTGTGTGTATATATAGATGTAGTGTGTGTTTAGGGGTGTAGTATGTGTTTGCTTACAAAGAATCTAGTGTGTGTATATATACACACACACACATATATATATATATATATATATATATATATATATATATATATATATATGAGTCTAGTGTGTGTTTGAAGGACCCAGAATGTGTATAGGAGATCTAGTGAGTGTGTGTGTTTATAACGGTTTCAGAGTGTATATAGGGATCTAGCGTGTGTATGTGTGTAGATGATCCAGAGTTGGGTAAGGGATCTAGTGTGTGTCTGGAATGTAATGTGTTTAGGGGTGCAGTATGTGTGTGAGGGGTGCAGTGTGTGTGTGTGTATATATATATATATATATATGGAAGTATTGTGTACGTCTGTTGTGCAGTGTGTTGGGGGGTTCTGTGTGTGTTTGAGGGGTGCGGTGTGATGAGGGGGGCGGTGTGTGTGAGTGCTGTGTATGATGTGTGTGAGAGTGCTGTGTGTGAGAGTGCAAGAGTGCTGTCTATGATGTGTGTGAGAGTGCTGTGTGTGAGAATGCTGTGTGTGCGAGTGCTATGTGTGTGTGATGGGTGTGAGAGTGCTGTGTGTGATGGGTGTAAGAGTGCTGTGTGTGATGTGTGTAAGAGTGCTGTGTGTGATGGGTGTAAGAGTGCTGTGTGTGATGGGTGTAAGAGTGCTGTGTGTGATGGGTGTGAGAGTGCTGTGTGTGATGGGTGTGAGAGTGCTGTGTGTGATGGGTGTGAGAGTGCAGTGTGTGATGGGTGTGAGAGTGCTGTGTGTGATGGGTGTGAGAGTGCAGTGTGTGATGGGTGTGAGAGTGCTGTGTGTGATGGGTGTGAGAGTGCTGTGTGTGATGGGTGTGAGAGTGCTGTATAAATGTTAGAATGGATTGTGTGTGTGTGTGTGTAGGGGGGGGGGGGGGGGGTAAATAAACAAATAAAATAACAGGCATTATGTCCGGGGGGGACATAATGCCTGTTATTGTATTTGTTTATTTACCCCCCCCCCCCCCCCCCACACACACACACAATCCATTCTGATATTTATACAGCACTCTCACACCCATCACACACAGCACTCACACCCATCACTCTCACACCCATCACTCTCACACCCATCACTCTCAGCACTCTCACACCCATCACACACAGCACTCTCACACCCATCACACACAGCACTCTTACACCCATCACACACAGCACTCACACCCATCACACACAGCATTCTCACACCCATCACACACAGCATTCTCACAACCATCACACACAGCACTCTCACACCCATCACACACAGCACTCTCACACCCATCACACACAGCACTCTCACACCCATCACACACAGCACTCTTACACCCATCACTCTCACACCCATCACTCCCTTCTTACCTTTAGACTGGGAGGCGGTGTTCCCTGGTGGTCCTCGTGGAGAGTGAACTCTAGCCTGTGGGCTAGAGTTCACTCTCGCGAGATCCGGTCGTTGCCATGGCAATGCTCCGGATCTCGCGAGAGGAGGAAGCGAGAGGAAGGTGGAGCTGCAAGTTAAAGCTCCGCCGGGTCCTCTCCCTCCCTCTCTCCCCGCCGGCGGCCGCATTTGTCAGCATGTGGGCCGGTGAGGGAGATCTTTGATGTCCTCACCGGCCCTTCATGTCAAACAGCGGGGCCGGCGCTCGGATAGTGCCGGCCCTGCATAGACCGGCAGGGGGGATCCTGGGACCTCCCCTGCCGGCCTCGGCCCATGGCCACCGCGGCCCACCGGGCATTTGCCCGGTGTGCCCGATGGCCAGTCCGGGCCTGGATCCCATTGTGTAGAGCAGTAGTGTACCTTCCACAAAGCAAACAAAGCACTCGCCTAGGGCGGCACTTTACCAGAGGGTGTTAAAGCACACTACTGGTGATTCAAACATTTGTGCTCTCTCCCCCACCATTGAACTCCTTCCAGTCAATCAGGGTGATGGGGTATGTAATGAGGGTGATGGGGCATCTAGTGTGTATGAAATGTGGGTGATGGGGGCATGTAATGGGGTGATTGGGCATTTCATGTGTGTGTGCAATGTGGGTGATGGGGCATGTAATGGGGTGATGGGGCATGTGATAGGGGTGATGGAGCATTTAGTGTGTACGAAATGTAGGTGATGGGGGCATGTAATGGACGTGGTGGGGGTATGTAATGAGGGTGATGGGGCATGTAATAGGGGTGATGGGGCATTTAGTGTGAATAAAATGTGGGTGATGGGGGCATGTAATGGGGTGATGGGGCATGTCGTGGGTGTGCAACGTGGGTGATGGGGCATGTGATGGGGAGATGGGGCATGTCGTGGGTGTGCAACGTGGGTGATGGGACATGTTGTAGGTGTGCAACGTGGGTTTTCTGCCTAGGGCAGCACAAAACCAAGATACACCACTGGTGTAGAGTAGTAATTTTCCATAGGCCCTCTTTGGTCTTTGATGGGTAGTTCCATCTTGCTTATTTTCTGTATCTGCAACAACAATACACTTTGCGTCTGTTAAAAAAAAAAAAAAATCTGTGTCCCTTTCTTTACAGATACATGCAAGAGTCCACTCAGCTCTGCCTCTCAACTGAGGTTCAGCCAGTAGTGACCATTAAGGGCCCTGCTGCACCCCCTAATGTTCCCCGGACACGTTAAAAAGTTCATGAAATTTCCTCCTTATACTTTACACACCGAGCATTTCACCTGTGCTTCTATGTTAGTGTCGTATATTTGCTTATTGTCCCTTTAATACAAATTCCAGTTGTTAGAAGAGGTTAACCTTTGGAAATCCAGCATTCCCCTTCAGTTTAGGCATCCAACTGGGGTCCTCCATCTGCAGTCCCCACTTGTTTTTCAGAATGGCAGAGAATGATGGTACTTGTAGTCGTACAATGAAAAGTCCTATCCTCGGGGCGAAATGCGTCAGGTGTGAGCTGACATGAATTAGATCACCATGCTCGTTTTTTTTACTTTATTCAAAGTAAAATTTACTAAAAGGACCACAGCCTATGTCTTCCAAGCTGAGGATGGGTGCCAGGCCCGACTTCTTCTATTTATCTGATGTATCATACAATGAACCACGGTGGATGGTGTTGTCAAATATATCTTTATGCAATGCCATGTCAAGGCTTTGTCCTAACTGTTCGTTACTCAGAGCACTTGTTGATATCCCTGAGGTGCCTTGGCAGCCCTTATCCCTGAGGTAGCTTGGCAGCACTGTATTTTGATTGGAAGACCCCTACAAGGAGCATATGAAGGATTTTGGGAAAATATTGGCATTTCCCACAGAGTTGCGGTGAGCTAACAGCAGAGTTGCTAAAAATTCAGCCCAAAGGAGCCAAACTGCAAAACGCAGATAATCCTAAAATTAGGGTTCTAGATATTTTTCCTTCAGTGGGCGAACGTATCATCTGTAGAATCTGTTCAGTCTCCCTTACATGTTCAATTCCTGGCAGGGTCAACATCATCCTACTGAGATAAAACAAGCACTATTAAACTGGATAATAGTAAGATTCCCCAGATGTTGGACCAATGGCGAAAATCCCCCAACAAACGTGCAATCTAAAGTACAAAGGGGGAAGAAATGATTAACAACAAAGGCTAGGATGGCGTTTAGTTTAGTAGCCAGCCGGAGTCTTGAAAGATGTGGGTTTTGAGGGAGTTCTAGAAGATGGAGGTTCCATGGCACTGTGTTCCAGAGTTCCGGGCAGCTCAAGCGGAGTTCTGGGCGCGTAAAGGGGAAGAGGCAATGACGGAGGAGGAGAATGTGAGTCATGAAAGGGAACATAGAGGCTGTATTGACCAGCATCTCTTAATGATATTCGGATCCACAGCCATGATTTGCCAGGTACATACGTTGGGAGGTATGGAACAGGGTAGGCAAAGTGTCCAAGGACACTTTGACCTGGCAAGGTCAGTGAAGGTCCATAGAACATCGTTAGGTGGTCCAGTAGATGTCCACCTTTAACAATACTGGTGTCTTCCCCTGGTCATGATGGGCTTTGTAAGTCAAAGCAAAGATTTAGAATTCTTGAAGCAATGGGAATTGAGTGGAGAACAGATGAGGTATGATGGGAATGGAAAATAAGCCTGGCAGTCACATTTTGAGTTTATTATGGTGGAGAAAGCCGGGCCAGAGAAAAAAAGACTATTTTGGAGAACGAAACTGATGAGGGACCTATTTTTTTGTGGCTACATTGGTAAGGAATAGATGTGTGCGATGTTCTTTATATATTGTCATAAATTGAATGTGGACGATAAAACAAAGGGCAGAATCAATGATGACCCCCAAGGCAACTGGGTGAACAAATGTATAGAAGTATGCAAAACTGCAGAATCATTCCAAATGTGCAGCCATATTATCTGTAAGTCACATGTTCATAGCTGCAATCGTTGAAAATAATTGGGGGGAAGCATTAGCAGTGCACATTCAAAATACATCCAGAAATAAGAAGGGGCTAATACCCCGGGTCATAATGCACAAGTGGTTGTATGAAGGAAAAAATCCGAAGCAACATGTCCCCCTCCTGACAATACTAAACAGAGCAAAAAGGGCTCAGTAATGTGCTTTATTTGTATTTGTTGATACAGGGGGCAGACATGTTGTTTAGAATCTTGGGTCAGATGGGTTGGATCTTTCCTCATCTGACCTAAGATTCTAAACAACATGTCCGCCCCCGATAGAGCTATACAGTGCAAAAAGGGCTTAATAAGGTACTTTATTTATATTCTTTTATTAAATTGTTTCTATTTAAAATGCCGACACTTGACGCAATCTTTTAATTAAACAGAACTTAATATTTTTAAAGTTGTAGTTAAAATAATATCCATGTATATATTTTTATTATTATTTAGTTTTACTAAAGAAAGGTTTAGTATGTGTTGATCTTGGTTTTTATAAGCCTGGAATCTTCCCTCCAAACATGTAACCTAATCAATATTTTGCTGGAAGCTTCGGGATACTTTCTATTTAAATAACGGAAAATGTTTTCAATAACAATTGCATGATGGCAAAAACTTTTTGCAACACCAAACTATGTTGCATTTCTTTTGGAACATTTTCTATCATATTCTTTTTTTTTTATCTGTACTCCAATAATAACAAGGAAGGGGACTTTGTCAATTGTTTTTACTGTGCATGTATATTTCTGTTATCCAAAATATTTTTTCAGATTTTGACACAAGTTGTAAATTCCCCACACCCCAGTCACAATGCTAACGCACAGCAGTGTATTCAATGTCCGGCCCCCTTAAGCTGTGATATAGCCTTTCCATGCATGCTCGGATTCCCCCACGCCCACAGAGGGTAATACGATGACACGTGTGCAGACCGGACACGCCAACGGCAGGTTCCCAGCGATGCCTCACATCGCAGCTACATCACAGTAAAAGTGATTTACCGTATTTGCTCGATTATAAGACGACCCTGATTATAAGACGACCCTGATTATAAGACGACCCCCCAAACTTTGTATATTCCTTTAGGAAAAAAAACTAAAAGCCTGAATATAAGACTACCCTATAGGAAAAAAAGTTTACCTTGTATATATTCACATGTAAATTACTTTTTAATATTTAATTAAAATGATTATATTATAAATGTCTCCGTGGAGTCTGTTTATGACGTCACCTTAATATAGAAAATACACATTTCCGATTATAAACCAGTTATTTTGCAAAATCAAGGCACAGGTGATGTCATAAGTAGGGGACGCCACAGACACTTTTAAAACACATTGTTCTCCAAATTGAGGCATTTGCTTGCAATCCTGCTAACACAATGCATAGATCATTTCCAATCGTGTTTTATTCTCTACAGTCACAGTAAAAACAGTGTTTCGGTGATACAGCCCCTTTATACCCAGAGTGCCTTTAAAAGTGTTCTGACTCCAGGAGGGGGGTTGGGAGGGCTATTATAATGAGTGCAGCTGTGTTTTAGAAGCCATGCTGATTATATACTCAATATGGTAACAGGTATTAAGCTCCAGGGTCCGGATATCATGTTCCACACCTTTGCCCTCCCCCCAACTTCTTTTTTTTTTTTTTACTGGCCACAGGGGTTACACGTGGTCCACACCAGCCAATAGGACTCATCATGAGGGGTAGACCTGTGAACTTGGCTGTGGAGAAGGTAACTGTAGGTCATAGACTTCATCAGAGTCTCATCTGTAACAGCTTAGAGCTCCTGACCGAGCACCCACCAATCAGACATCGTGACAGCACTTGTCTGATCCTTCTCGGCCAATCAGGCCCCAGCTGGGGTTATTTCTTTTTCTCTCCGTGAATCCTTGCTTTCAGGGCTGGGCTGTAACCCCGTAATTGCTGGGAAATTGATTTAATTCCCACCCAGGCTCCTGTTTAGAATGCTACGCCTCCCATCGCACCATTGTGTTGGGAAGTGGGTGGGCTGGAGGATTTTAGGGGCTGCGTAGTTCAGATACGTGCACGTCGGTGCGTACCGTTGTGGCCGAGTGCTGGCGTCCGTGTGGTTAAACCGGCTCGGGGAGACGGGCGAAATGATTTAACGTGTATTCTCCAAACGTGGCTCCTACTGTTTAACTCTTTCAGATCCGGTTTAAGGCTGTGTTGCAGAACGCTTTTATATATAGGTTATTCAAAAGAGAGAAAAAAAAATAGATTTTTATGTTACAATAGATTCAAAAAGGGGCAAAACTTGTCTCATCACAAAAATGTAACTAACACTGAGATTTGATTTATTATTGTAATCAACTTTCACTAATTACAAACAGTGCAGCAAAGGAATACAACTCACAGTATATAGTGACCAACATCGGCCATGTTCCCAGGGACACATATTTGTTCCACATGCTGCAGAAAGAGCATGTAAAGTGCAGCCCGGCAGTATGTAGGATGTATATACACACACACAATCCAATTCATGTAAAGTGCAGCCCGGCAGTATGTAGGATGTATATACACACACACACACACACAATCCAATTCATGTAAAGTGCAGCCCGGCAGTATGTAGGATGGATATACACACACACACAATCCAATTCATGTAAAGTGCAGCCTGGAAGTATGTAGGATGTATATACACACACACACACAATCCAATTCATGTAAAGTGCAGCCCGGCAGTATGTAGGATGTATATACACACACACACAATCCATCTCATGTAAAGTGCAGCCCGGCAGTATGTAGGATGTATATATACACACACACACAATCCAATTCATGTAAAGTGCAGCCCGGCAGTATGTAGGATGTATATATACACACACACACACACACAATCCAATTCATGTAAAGTGCAGCCCGGCAGTATGTAGGATGTATATACACACACACACACACAATCCAATTCATGTAAAGTGCAGCCCGGCAGTATGTAGGATGTATATACACACACACACACACACAATCCAATTCATGTAAAGTGCAGCCCGGCAGTATGTAGGATGGATATACACACACACACAATCCAATTCATGTAAAGTGCAGCCCGGCAGTATGTAGGATGTATATACACACACACACAATCCAATTCATGTAAAGTGCAGCCCGGCAGTATGTAGGATGTATACACACACACACAATCCAATTCATGTAAAGTGCAGCCCGGCAGTATGTAGGATGTATATATACACACACACACAATCCAATTCATGTAAAGTGCAGCCTGGCAGTATGTAAGATGTATATACACACACACACAATCCAATTCATGTAAAGTGCAGCCCGGCAGTATGTAGGATGTATATACACACACACACACACAATCCAATTCATGTAAAGTGCAGCCCGGCAGTATGTAGGATGTATATACACACACACACACACACACAATCCAATTCATGTAAAGTGCAGCCCGGCAGTATGTAGGATGGATATACACACACACACAATCCAATTCATGTAAAGTGCAGCCCGGCAGTATGTAGGATGTATATACACACACACACAATCCAATTCATGTAAAGTGCAGCCCGGCAGTATGTAGGATGTATACACACACACACAATCCAATTCATGTAAAGTGCAGCCCGGCAGTATGTAGGATGTATATATACACACACACACAATCCAATTCATGTAAAGTGCAGCCTGGCAGTATGTAGGATGTATATACACACACAATCCAATTCATGTAAAGTGCAGCCTGGCAGTATGTAGGATGTATATATACACACACACAATCCAATTCATGTAAAGTGCAGCCCGGCAGTATGTAGGATGTATATACACACACACAATCCAATTCATGTAAAGTGCAGCCAGGCAGTATGTAGGATGTATATACACACACACACAATCCAATTCATGTAAAGTGCAGCCCGGCAGTATGTAGAATGGATATACACACACACACAATCCAATTCATGTAAAGTGCAGCCTGGCAGTATGTAGGGTGTATATACACACACACACAATCCAATTCATGTAAAGTGCAGCCCGGCAGTATGTAGGATGTATATACACACACACACACACAATCCAATTCATGTAAAGTGCAGCCCGGCAGTATGTAGGATGTATATACACACACACACACACACAATCCAATTCATGTAAAGTGCAGCCCGGCAGTATGTAGGATGGATATACACACACACACAATCCAATTCATGTAAAGTGCAGCCCGGCAGTATGTAGGATGTATATACACACACACACAATCCAATTCATGTAAAGTGCAGCCCGGCAGTATGTAGGATGTATACACACACACACAATCCAATTCATGTAAAGTGCAGCCCGGCAGTATGTAGGATGTATATATACACACACACACAATCCAATTCATGTAAAGTGCAGCCCGGCAGTATGTAGGATGGATATACACACACACACACAATCCAATTCATGTAACGTGCAGCCCGGCAGTATGTAGGATGTATATACACACACACACAATCCAATTCATGTAAAGTGCAGCCTGGCAGTATGTAGGATGTATATACACACACACAATCCAATTCATGTAATGTGCAGCCCGGCAGTATGTAGGATGTATATACACACACACACACACAATCCATTTCATGTAATGTGCAGCCCAGCAGTATGTAGGATGTATATACACACACACACAATCCAATTCATGTAAAGTGCAGCCCAGCAGTATGTAGGATGTATATACACACACACAATCCAATATATGTAAAGTGCAGCCCGGCAGTATGTAGGATGTATATACACACACACACACAATCCAATGCATGTAATGTGCAGCCCAGCAGTATGTAGGATGTATATACACACACACAATCCAATATATGTAAAGTGCAGCCCGGCAGTATGTAGGATGTATATACACACACACACACAATCCAATTCATGTAAAGTGCAGCCCGGCAGTATGTAGGATGTATATACACACACACACACAATCCAATTCATGTAAAGTGCAGCCCAGCAGTATGTAGGATGTATATACACACACACAATCCAATTCATGTAAAGTGCAGCCCGGCAGTATGTAGGATGTATATACACACACACACACACAATCCAATTCATGTAAAGTGCAGCCCGGCAGTATGTAGGATGTATATACACACACACAATCCAATTCATGTAAAGTGCAGCCCGGCAGTATGTAGGATGTATATACACACAGACACAATCCAATTCATGTAAAGTGCAGCCCGGCAGTATGTAGGATGTATATACACACACACACACAATCCAATTCATGTAAAGTGCAGCCTGGCAGTATGTAGGATGTATATACACACACACACACAATCCAATTCATGTAAAGTGCAGCCTGGCAGTATGTAGGATGTATATACACACACAATCCAATTCATGTAAAGTGCAGCCTGGCAGTATGTAGGATGTATATACACACACACACACAATCCAATTCATGTAAAGTGCAGCCCGGCAGTATGTAGGATGTATATACACACACACAATCCAATTCATGTAAAGTGCAGCCAGGCAGTATGTAGGATGTATATACACACACACACAATCCAATTCATGTAAAGTGCAGCCCGGCAGTATGTAGAATGGATATACACACACACACAATCCAATTCATGTAAAGTGCAGCCCGGCAGTATGTAGGATGGATATACACACACACACAATCCAATTCATGTAAAGTGCAGCCCGGCAGTATGTAGGATGTATATACACACACACACACAATCCAATTCATGTAAAGTGCAGCCCGGCAGTATGTAGGATGTATATACACACACACACAATCCATCTCATGTAAAGTGCAGCCCGGCAGTATGTAGGATGTATATACACACACACACACAATCCAATTCATGTAAAGTGCAGCCCGGCAATATGTAGGATGTATATACACACACACACACAATCCAATTCATGTAAAGTGCAGCCCGGCAGTATGTAGGATGGATATACACACACACACACAATCCAATTCATGTAACGTGCAGCCCGGCAGTATGTAGGATGTATATACACAGACACACAATCCAATTCATGTAAAGTGCAGCCCGGCAGTATGTAGGATGTATATATACACACACAATCCAATTCATGTAAAGTGCAGCCTGGCAGTATGTAGGATGTATATACACACACACACACACAATCCAATTCATATAAAGTGCAGCCTGGCAGTATGTAGGATGTATATACACAGACATACACAATCCAATTCATGTAAAGTGCAGCCCGGCAGTATGTAGGATGTATATACACACAGACACAATCCAATTCATGTAAAGTGCAGCCCGGCAGTATGTAGGATGGATATACACACACACAATCCAATTCATGTAAAGTGCAGCCCGGCAGTATGTAGGATGTATATACACACACATACACACAATCCAATTCATGTAAAGTGCAGCCCGGCAGTATGTAGGATGTATATATACACACACACACAATCCAATTCATGTAAAGTGCAGCCCGGCAGTATGTAGGATGTATATACACACACACACAATCCAATTCATGTAAAGTGCAGCCCGGCAGTATGTAGGATGTATATACACACACACACACACAATCCAATTCATGTAAAGTGCAGCCTGGCAGTATGTAGGATGTATATACACACACACAATCCAATTCATGTAATGTGCAGCCCGGCAGTATGTAGGATGTATATACACACACACACACACAATCCATTTCATGTAATGTGCAGCCCAGCAGTATGTAGGATGTATATACACACACACACAATCCAATTCATGTAAAGTGCAGCCCAGCAGTATGTAGGATGTATATACACACACACAATCCAATATATGTAAAGTGCAGCCCGGCAGTATGTAGGATGTATATACACACACACACACAATCCAATTCATGTAATGTGCAGCCCAGCAGTATGTAGGATGTATATACACACACACAATCCAATATATGTAAAGTGCAGCCCGGCAGTATGTAGGATGTATATACACACACACACACAATCCAATTCATGTAAAGTGCAGCCCGGCAGTATGTAGGATGTATATACACACACACACACAATCCAATTCATGTAAAGTGCAGCCCAGCAGTATGTAGGATGTATATACACACACACAATCCAATTCATGTAAAGTGCAGCCCGGCAGTATGTAGGATGTATATACACACACACACACACAATCCAATTCATGTAAAGTGCAGCCCGGCAGTATGTAGGATGTATATACACACACACAATCCAATTCATGTAAAGTGCAGCCCGGCAGTATGTAGGATGTATATACACACAGACACAATCCAATTCATGTAAAGTGCAGCCCGGCAGTATGTAGGATGTATATACACACACACACACAATCCAATTCATGTAAAGTGCAGCCTGGCAGTATGTAGGATGTATATACACACACACACACAATCCAATTCATGTAAAGTGCAGCCCGGCAGTATGTAGAATTTATATACACACACACACAATCCAATTCATGTAACGTGCAGCCCGGCAGTATGTAGGATGTATATACACACACACAATCCAATTCATGTAAAGTGCAGCCCGGCAGTATGTAGGATGTATACACACACACACAATCCAATACATGTAAAGTGCATCCTGGCAGTATATAGGATGTATACACACACACACACACAATCCAATTCATGTAAAGTGCAGCCTGGCAGTATGCAGTGTAGGATGTATATACACACACACAATCCAATTCATGTAAAGTGCAGCCCAGCAGTATGTAGGATGTATATACACACACACAATCCAATTCATGTAAAGTGCAGCCCGGCAGTATGTAGGATGTATATACACACACACACACACAATCCAATTCATGTAAAGTGCAGCCCGGCAGTATGTAGGATGTATATACACACACACAATCCAATTCATGTAAAGTGCAGCCCGGCAGTATGTAGGATGTATATACACACAGACACAATCCAATTCATGTAAAGTGCAGCCCGGCAGTATGTAGGATGTATATACACACACACACACAATCCAATTCATGTAAAGTGCAGCCTGGCAGTATGTAGGATGTATATACACACACACACACAATCCAATTCATGTAAAGTGCAGCCCGGCAGTATGTAGAATTTATATACACACACACACAATCCAATTCATGTAACGTGCAGCCCGGCAGTATGTAGGATGTATATACACACACACAATCCAATTCATGTAAAGTGCAGCCCGGCAGTATGTAGGATGTATACACACACACACAATCCAATACATGTAAAGTGCATCCTGGCAGTATATAGGATGTATTCACACACACACACAATCCAATTCATGTAAAGTGCAGCCTGGCAGTATGTAGTGTAGGATGTATATACACACACACAATCCAATTCATGCAAAGTGCAGCCCGGCAGTATGTAGGATGTATATACACACACACAATCCAATTCATGTAAAGTGCAGCTGGGCAGTATGTAGGATGTATATACACACACACAATCCAATTCATGCAAAGTGCAGCCCGGCAGTATGTAGGATGTATATACACACACACAATCCAATTCATGTAAAGTGCAGCCGGGCAGTATGTAGGATGTATATATACACACACACACAATCCAATTCATGTAAAGTGCAGCCCCGCAGTATGTAGGATGTATATACACACACACACAATCCAATTCATGTAAAGTGCAGCCCAGCAGTATGTAGGATGTATATACACACACACAATCCAATTCATGTAATGTGCAGCCCCGCAGTATGTAGGATGTATATATACACAATCCAATTCATGTAAAGTGCAGCCCAGCAGTATGTAGGATGTACATACACACACACACAATCCAATTCATGTAAAGTGCAGCCTGGCAGTATGTAGGATGTATATACACACACACACAATCCAATTCATGTAAAGTGCAGCCCAGCAGTATGTAGGATGTATATACACAGACACACACAATCCAATTCATGTAAAGTGCAGCCCGGCAGTATGTAGGATGTATATACACACACACACACACACACAATCCAATTCATGTAATGTGCAGCCCGGCAGTATGTAGGATGGATATACACACACACACAATCCAATTCATGTAAAGTGCAGCCCAGCAGTATGTAGGATGTATATACACACACACACAATCCAATTCATGTAAAGTGCAGCCCAGCAGTATGTAGGATGTATATACACAGACACACACAATCCAATTCATGTAAAGTGCAGCCCGGCAGTATGTAGAATTTATATACACACACACAGAATCCAATTCATGTAACGTGCAGCCCGGCAGTATGTAGGATGTATATACACACACACACACAATCCAATTCATGTAAAGTGCATCCTGGCAGTATATAGGATGTATACACACACACACACACACAATCCAATTCATGTAAAGTTCAGCCTGGCAGTATGTAGTGTAGGATGTATATACACACACACACAATCCAATTCATGTAAAGTGCAGCCCGGCAGTATGTAGGATGTATATACACACACACAATCCAATTCATATAAAGTGCAGCCCGGCAGTATGTAGGATGTATATATACACACAGACACAATCCAATTCATGTAAAGTGCAGCCCGGCAGTATGTCGGATGTATATATACACACACACAATCCAATTCATGTAAAGTGCAGCCCGGCAGTATGTAGGATGTATATATACACACAGACACAATCCAATTCATGTAAAGTGCAGCCCGGCAGTATGTAGGATGTATATACACAGACACACAATCCAATTCATGTAAAGTGCAGCCCGGCAGTATGTAGGATGTATATACACACACACACACAATCCAATTCATGTAAAGTGCAGCCCGGCAGTATGTAGGATGTATATACACACACACACACACACAATCCAATTCATGTAAAGTGCAGCCCGGCAGTATGTAGGATGTATATACACACACACACAATCCAATTCATGTAAAGTGCAGCCCGGCAGTATGTAGGATGTATATACACACACACAATCCAATTCATGTAAAGTGCAGCCCGGCAGTATGTAGGATGTATATACACACACACAATCCAATTCATGTAAAGTGCAGCCTGGCAGTATGTAGGATGTATATACACACAGACACAATCCAATTCATGTAAAGTGCAGCCTGGCAGTATGTAGGATGTATATACACACACACACAATCCAATTCATGTAAAGTGCAGCCCGGCAGTATGTAGGATGTATATACACACACACACAATCCAATTCATGTAAAGTGCAGCCTGGCAGTATGTAGGATGGATGTACACACACACACAATCCAATTCATGTAAAGTGCAGTCTAGCAGTATGTAGGATGTATATACACACATACACAATCCACTTCATGTAAAGTGCAGCCCGCAGTATATAGGATGTATATACACAGACACACACAATCCAATTCATGTAAAGTGCAGTCTGGCAGTATGTAGGATGTATATACACACATACACAATCCAATTTATGTAAAGTGCAGCCCGGTAGTATGTAGGATGGATGTACACACACACACAATCCAATTCATGTAAAGTGCAGCCCGGCAGTATGTAGGGTGTATATACACACACACACACAATCCAATTCATGTAAAGTGCAGCCCGCAGTATGTAGGGTGTATATACACACACACACACACAATCCAATTCATGTAAAGTGCAGCCTGGCAGTATGTAGGATGTATATACACACACACACACACACACAATCCAATTCATGTAAAGTGCAGCCTGGCAGTGTGTAGGATGTATATACACACACACACAATCCAATTCATGTAAAGTGCAGCCCGGCAGTATGCAAGATGTATACACACACACACACAATCCAATTCATGTAAAGTGCAGCCCGGCAGTATGTAGGATGTATATACACACACACACAATCCAATTCATGTAAAGTGCAGCCTGGAAGTATGTAGGATGTATATACACACACACACACACAATCCAATTCATGTAAAGCGCAGCCCGGCAGTATGTAGGATGTATATACACACACACAATCCAATTCATGTAATGTGCAGCCCGGCAGTATGTAAGATGTATACACACACACACAATCCAATTCATGTAAAGTGCAGCCCGGCAGTATGTAGGATGTATATACACACATACACACAATCCAATTCATGTAAAGTGCAGCCTGGAAGTATGTAGGATGTATATACACACACACACACACAATCCAATTCATGTAAAGCGCAGCCCGGCAGTATGTAGGATGTATATACACACACACACAATCCAATTCATGTAATGTGCAGCCCGGCAGTATGTAGGATGTATACACACACACACAATCCAATTCATGTAAAGTGCAGCCCGGTAGTATGTAGGATGTATATACACACACACACAATCCAATTAATGTAAAGTGCAGCCCGGTAGTATGTAGGGTGTATATACACACACACACAATCCAATTCATGTAAAGTGCAGCCTGGCAGTATGTAGGATGTATATACACACACACACACACAATCCAATTCATGTAAAGTGCAGCCCGGCAGTATGTAGGAAGTATATACACACACACACAATCCAATTCATGTAAAGTGCAGCCCGGCAGTATGTAGGATGTATATACACACACACACAATCCAATTCATGTAAAGTGCAGCCCGGCAGTATGTAGGATGTATATACACACACACACACACAATCCAATTTATGTAAAGTGCAGCCCAGCCATATGTAGGATGTATATACACACACACAATCCAATTCATGTAAAGTGCAGCCTGGCAGTATGTAGGATGTATATACACACACACACAATCCAATTCATGTAAAGTGCAGCCCGGCAGTATGTAGGATGTATATACACACACACACAATCCAATTCATGTAAAGTGCAGCCCGGCAGTATGTAGGATGTATATACACACACACACAATCCAATTCATGTAAAGTGCAGCCCGGCATTATGTAGGATGTATATACACACACACAATCCAATTCATGTAAAGTGCAGCCCGGCAGTATGTAGGATGTATGTACACACACACAAACACACAATCCAATTCATGTAAAGTGCAGCCTGGCAGTATGTAGGATGTATATACAGACAGACACACACAATCCAATTCATGTAAAGTGCAGCCCGGCAGTATGTAGGATGTATATACACACACACACAATCCAATTCATGTAAAGTGCAGCCCGGCAGTATGTAGGATGTATATACACACACACACAATCCAATTCATGTAAAGTGCAGCCTGGCAGTATGTAGGATGTATATACACACACACACACACAATCCAATTCATGTAAAGTGCAGCCCGGCATTATGTAGGATGTATATACACACACACAATCCAATTCATTTAAATTGCAGCCCGGCAGTATGTAGGATGTATATACACACACACACACAATCCAATTCATGTAAAGTGCAGCCCGGCATTATGTAGGATGTATATACACACACACAATCCAATTCATGTAAAGTGCAGCCCGGCAGTATGTAGGATGTATATACACACACACAAACACACAATCCAATTCATGTAAAGTGCAGCCTGGCAGTATGTAGGATGTATATACACACACACACACAATCCAATTCATGTAAAGTGCAGCCTGGCAGTATGTAGGATGTATATACACACACACACACAATCCAATTCATGTAAAGTGCAGCCCGGCAGTATGTAGGATGTATATACACACACACACAATCCAATTCATGTAAAGTGCAGCCCGGCAGTATGTAGGATGTATATACACACACACACAATCCAATTCATGTAAAGTGCAGCCCGGCAGTATGTAGGATGTATATACACAAACACAATCCAATTCATGTAAAGTGCAGCCTGGCAGTATGTAGGATGTATATACACACACACACAATCCAATTCATGTAAAGTGCAGCCCGGTAGTATGTAGGGTGTATATACACACACACACAATCCAATTCATGTAAAGTGCAGCCTGGCAGTATGTAGGGTGTATACACACACACACACAATCCAATTCATGTAAAGTGCAGCCCGTCAGTATGTAGGATGTATATACACACACACACACAATCCAATTCATGTAAAGTGCAGCCCGGCAGTATGTAGGATGTATATACACACACATAATCCAATTCATGTAAAGTGCAGCCCGGCAGTATGTAGGATGTATATACACACACACACAATCCAATTCATGTAAAGTGCAGCCCGGCAGTATGTAGGATGTATATACACACACACAATCCAATTCATGTAAAGTGCAGCCTGGCAGTATGTAGGATGTATATACACACACACACAATCCAATTCATGTAAAGTGCAGCCCGGCAGTATGTAGGATGTATATACACACACACACAATCCAATTCATGTAAAGTGCAGCCCGGCAGTATGTAGGATGTATATACACACACACACAATCCAATTCATGTAAAGTGCAGCCCGGCATTATGTAGGATGTATATACACACACACAATCCAATTCATGTAAAGTGCAGCCCGGCAGTATGTAGGATGTATGTACACACACACAAACACACAATCCAATTCATGTAAAGTGCAGCCTGGCAGTATGTAGGATGTATATACAGACAGACACACACAATCCAATTCATGTAAAGTGCAGCCCGGCAGTATGTAGGATGTATATACACACACACACAATCCAATTCATGTAAAGTGCAGCCCGGCAGTATGTAGGATGTATATACACACACACACAATCCAATTCATGTAAAGTGCAGCCTGGCAGTATGTAGGATGTATATACACACACACACACACAATCCAATTCATGTAAAGTGCAGCCCGGCATTATGTAGGATGTATATACACACACACAATCCAATTCATTTAAATTGCAGCCCGGCAGTATGTAGGATGTATATACACACACACACACAATCCAATTCATGTAAAGTGCAGCCCGGCATTATGTAGGATGTATATACACACACACAATCCAATTCATGTAAAGTGCAGCCCGGCAGTATGTAGGATGTATATACACACACACAAACACACAATCCAATTCATGTAAAGTGCAGCCTGGCAGTATGTAGGATGTATATACACACACACACACAATCCAATTCATGTAAAGTGCAGCCTGGCAGTATGTAGGATGTATATACACACACACACACAATCCAATTCATGTAAAGTGCAGCCCGGCAGTATGTAGGATGTATATACACACACACACAATCCAATTCATGTAAAGTGCAGCCCGGCAGTATGTAGGATGTATATACACACACACACAATCCAATTCATGTAAAGTGCAGCCCGGCAGTATGTAGGATGTATATACACAAACACAATCCAATTCATGTAAAGTGCAGCCTGGCAGTATGTAGGATGTATATACACACACACACAATCCAATTCATGTAAAGTGCAGCCCGGTAGTATGTAGGGTGTATATACACACACACACAATCCAATTCATGTAAAGTGCAGCCTGGCAGTATGTAGGGTGTATACACACACACACACAATCCAATTCATGTAAAGTGCAGCCCGTCAGTATGTAGGATGTATATACACACACACACACAATCCAATTCATGTAAAGTGCAGCCCGGCAGTATGTAGGATGTATATACACACACATAATCCAATTCATGTAAAGTGCAGCCCGGCAGTATGTAGGATGTATATACACACACACACAATCCAATTCATGTAAAGTGCAGCCTGGCAGTATGTAGGATGTATATACACACACACACAATCCAATTCATGTAAAGTGCAGCCCGGTAGTATGTAGGGTGTATATACACACACACACACACAATCCAATTCATGTAAAGTGCAGCCCGGCAGTATGTAGGATGTATATACACACACACACACAATCCAATTCATGTAAAGTACAGCCCGGCAGTATGTAGGATGTATATACACACACACACAATCCAATTCATGTAAAGTGCAGCCCGGCAGTATGTAGGATGTATATACACACACACACTATCCAATTCATGTAAAGTGCAGCCCGGCAGTATGTAGGGTGTATATACACACACACACACACACACAATCCAATTCATGTAAAGTGCAGCCTGGCAGTATGTAGGATGTATATACACACACACACAATCCAATTCATGTAAAGTGCAGCCCGGCAGTATGTAGGAAGTATATACACACACACACAATCCAATTCATGTAAAGTGCAGCCCGGCAGTATGTAGGATGTATATACACACACACACAATCCAATTCATGTAAAGTGCAGCCCGGCAGTATGTAGGATGTATATACACACACACACAATCCAATTCATGTAAAGTGCAGCTCGGCAGTATGTAGGATGTATATACACACACACAATCCAATTCATGTAAAGTGCAGCCTGGCAGTATGTAGGATGTATATACACACACACACAATCCAATTCATGTAAAGTGCAGCCCGGCAGTATGTAGGATGTATATACACACACACAATCCAATTCATGTAAAGTGCAGCCCGGCAGTATGTAGGATGTATATACACACACACACACACAATCCAATTCATGTAAAGTGCAGCCCGGCAGTATGTAGGATGTATATACACACACACACAATCCAATTCATGCAAAGTGCAGCCCGGCAGTATGTAGGATGTATATACACACACACAATCCAATTCATGTAAAGTGCAGCCCGGCAGTATGTAGGATGTATATACACACACACACACACAATCCAATTCATGTAAAGTGCAGCCTGGCAGTATGTAGGATGTATATACACACACACACACACACAATCCAATTCATGTAAAGTGCAGCCCAGCAGTATGTAGGATGTATATACACACACACAATCCAATTCATGTAAAGTGCAGCCCGGCAGTATGTAGGATGTATATACACACACACACAATCCAATTCATGTAAAGTGCAGCCCGGCAGTATGTAGGATGTATATACACACACACACAATCCAATTCATGTAAAGTGCAGCCTGGCAGTATGTAGGATGTATATACACACACACACAATCCAATTCATGTAAAGTGCAGCCCGGCAGTATGTAGGATGTATATACACACACACACAATCCAATTCATGTAAAGTGCAGCCTGGCAGTATGTAGGATGTATATATACACACACACAATCCAATTCATGTAAAGTGCAGCCTGGCAGTATGTAGGATGTATATACACACACACACACACAATCCAATTCATGTAAAGTGCAGCCCGGCAGTATGTAGGATGTATATACACACACACACAATCCAATTCATGTAAAGTGCAGCCCGGCAGTATGTAGGATGTATATACACACACACACAATCCAATTCATGTAAAGTGCAGCTCGGCAGTATGTAGGATGTATATACACACACACAATCCAATTCATGTAAAGTGCAGCCTGGCAGTATGTAGGATGTATATACACACACACACAATCCAATTCATGTAAAGTGCAGCCCGGCAGTATGTAGGATGTATATACACACACACAATCCAATTCATGTAAAGTGCAGCCCGGCAGTATGTAGGATGTATATACACACACACACACACAATCCAATTCATGTAAAGTGCAGCCCGGCAGTATGTAGGATGTATATACACACACACACAATCCAATTCATGCAAAGTGCAGCCCGGCAGTATGTAGGATGTATATACACACACACAATCCAATTCATGTAAAGTGCAGCCCGGCAGTATGTAGGATGTATATACACACACACACACACAATCCAATTCATGTAAAGTGCAGCCTGGCAGTATGTAGGATGTATATACACACACACACACACACAATCCAATTCATGTAAAGTGCAGCCCAGCAGTATGTAGGATGTATATACACACACACAATCCAATTCATGTAAAGTGCAGCCCGGCAGTATGTAGGATGTATATACACACACACACAATCCAATTCATGTAAAGTGCAGCCCGGCAGTATGTAGGATGTATATACACACACACACAATCCAATTCATGTAAAGTGCAGCCTGGCAGTATGTAGGATGTATATACACACACACACAATCCAATTCATGTAAAGTGCAGCCCGGCAGTATGTAGGATGTATATACACACACACACAATCCAATTCATGTAAAGTGCAGCCTGGCAGTATGTAGGATGTATATATACACACACACAATCCAATTCATGTAAAGTGCAGCCTGGCAGTATGTAGGATGTATATACACACACACACAATCCAATTCATGTAAAGTGCAGCCCGGCAGTATGTAGGATGTATATACACACACACAATCCAATTCATGTAAAGTGCAGCCTGGCAGTATGTAGGATGTATATACACACACACACAATCCAATTCATGTAAAGTGCAGCCCGGCAGTATGTAGGATGTATATACACACACACAATCCAATTCATGTAAAGTGCAGCCCGGCAGTATGTAGGATGTATATACACACACACACACACAATCCAATTCATGTAAAGTGCAGCCCGGCAGTATGTAGGATGTATATACACACACACACAATCCAATTCATGCAAAGTGCAGCCCGGCAGTATGTAGGATGTATATACACACACACAATCCAATTCATGTAAAGTGCAGCCCGGCAGTATGTAGGATGTATATACACACACACACACACAATCCAATTCATGTAAAGTGCAGCCTGGCAGTATGTAGGATGTATATACACACACACACACACACACAATCCAATTCATGTAAAGTGCAGCCCAGCAGTATGTAGGATGTATATACACACACACAATCCAATTCATGTAAAGTGCAGCCCGGCAGTATGTAGGATGTATATACACACACACACAATCCAATTCATGTAAAGTGCAGCCCGGCAGTATGTAGGATGTATATACACACACACACAATCCAATTCATGTAAAGTGCAGCCTGGCAGTATGTAGGATGTATATACACACACACACAATCCAATTCATGTAAAGTGCAGCCCGGCAGTATGTAGGATGTATATACACACACACACAATCCAATTCATGTAAAGTGCAGCCTGGCAGTATGTAGGATGTATATATACACACACACAATCCAATTCATGTAAAGTGCAGCCTGGCAGTATGTAGGATGTATATACACACACACACAATCCAATTCATGTAAAGTGCAGCCCGGCAGTATGTAGGATGTATATACACACACACACAATCCAATTCATGTAAAGTGCAGCCTTGATTTAGACCCTTGTATTTTTACTCCTCACAGCCCAGGACCCCCCTGACCCAACTGGCTGTGTCGCCACCCCTCGGAGCGGGTCAGACTCCATTTTGAAATGTTTAAATTGCTCTTGGCGTGTGGTAAAGGCTGGCGCCGCCAGTAATTACGACGTGAATGGCAACACACTTTTCATTCGTCTGCTTTGGCCTAAAGTGGGGAAATTCTCTTGTCAATTCCCTCCTTCAAGACTAACGCCCTTAGACTCCTGCTAAATGGATACTCCATGTCGGATAAAACCTGCATTTTTTTTTCTCTTCGTAATAATTAAATAAAACAGCCCTGAGGACGCCACAGGAGTACTGATCATGGGGATAAATCCTGCAAAAAGGAAAGTTTCCAGGCATATTTTATATTATATTATATATATATATATATATATATATATATATATATATATATATATATATATATATATATATATATATATATATATATATATATAATTTTTTATTTTATTTTTAAATTTATTTATTTATTTGCTTTAATATTCCCTTATATCTTGGTTGGTATGGCCCTTTAAGTCACAGCAAGTTGTTATTTTTGTTACGTTCCAGACTTTAGATTGTACGTTTTCCCGGAGCCTGCCTCTGAGATGATGCAATCCCCAACAGTCAAAGTATGGTCTGATGACATGGGCGGGGTGTAATTATATGACATGATCACTAGTGGGCGTGGCAAGGTCAGCGGCTGACCTTCCTACAGCTTGCAGGTAGGGGTGCAGTGTAATGCATTCCTGAGTGCTCTACAGGATGTACAGATCTCAAAGTGCTCTCTGTTAAACCTACAGTGCAAACTCCAGCCAGTCTAGTCCTGTAAAAAAAAAAAAAAAATGATAGTTCAATAGTTTTTCCTTCATTCCATCGCTGTTAACTCAATGTTTACACCATGTTTTAACCCTGTATTTGCAGAGTTGCCATTGTTTTCAGGGACACATATTTGTTCCACATGCTGCAGAAAGAGCATGCAAAGTGCAGCCCGGCAGTATGTAGGATGGATATACGCACAGACACAATCCAATTAATTAATCATGGTAGGTCCTATGAGATCTCCACCCCTGATTAGGGTTGCCACCTGGCCTGTATTGTAGGATGTATATACACACACACACACACAATCCAATTCATGTATTTTTCTGAAGAAAAGGTGGCATCCCTGCCCCTGATTAATTAATTGGATTGTGTCTGTGCGTATATCCATCCTATATACTGCCGGGCTGCACTTTGCATGCTCTTTCTGCAGCATGTGGAATAAATATGTGTCCCTGGAAACATGGCCGATGTTGGCAACTATGTATTTATTGTTATGTGAGGTTTTTGTCTTGTAAATAACTTGTATTTCTATCTAATCCCTGCATCAATGGAACAATCATGGCTGAATAGTTTCATTTATATGTAAATATAATTATGGTAGTATAGCTATGAGTGATTATTACGTGAAAACAGGTGGCTCAGTCTGTATAACAGAAGTAGACGTTTTAAAGTTACTGTATCACCTAAACATTGTTTTTAATAAAAAGAAATAGAAATGAAAATGATCTATACATTGTGTCCCACCTTAGGAGAAAAATGGGTGTCCGCGGAGTCTCCTGCGTAGGCACACGTGATGTCATACCATAGTTGCCAACATCGGCCATGTTTCCAGGGACACATATT